>ML817913.1:200757-210928 GCA_009831015.1 Picea engelmannii
CTCTGGTGCTCTCGTGAGGTCAAGACCAAGACAACACAAACCAACCAAAGTGAAGATAGCAAAATATATTCAATTGTCAACTTATGTGTATGATCAAGGAATTACACAATAAAGTAAGAATGACTTTATGGGAAAAGGACATGCCACTATATCATATTAATCGAAAGTAGAAGATACAACCTGATCGCCTTGATGTCACAAGCTTACTTTCAGTGGCTCTTGGCTCCAACACACACACTTGCTTGATCCTTTTATGAAGAAGATCCAATTCCTCTTGATAGACTTGCTAGAGTCTCCAAGCTCTTGTTCAAGCTAGGTCCTTCACACAATTCTTTCACCAATTCTCCAATGAATCTTGCTTAACCTTTTCCATGAGAATTCCATCAATATATATGAGAAGATGAGATGGTTACTTGGATAAGAATGATCCCACAATATCAGGGAAACCAGTAAAAGGATAACCATTCGAATGCCAACCCATTCTTCTAGAAGATTCCCTTCTAGAACCATCGATACTTCATCTTTTTCCAAGATTTAGAACAAGTTCGCACCCTAGCTATGTAGCACAGTGCGATAATTTCACACCCTAGCTGAAGGCAGCCTATGAGAATGGGTCATTCCTGCACCCTAGGATATTAGCAACCTGCGAACTCTCTTCAAAAGTATGTTTTCTGGGAAGAGATGAATGTCACTTTTCTTAGGAGAAAGTTCTTATGAGGATCCTGAGTACACCATCATCAATACACCATCAAGATTGACCAAAATCATGGGTAACACACCTGACCTGGAATGTCTTGCTAAAATCTGGCAAAACCAGAATTGGTTGTTCAGTGATCTTCTTCTTCAGCAGGTTGAAGCTATTCTCCGCTTCCTCCGTCCAGTGAAAAGATTTATGTCTTTTCTTCACCGTATCCATCATCGGTGCGCTAATTCCATTTAATTTTTGGATAAATTTCCTGTAGAAGCTAGCCAAACCATGGAATCTTCGAACTTCAAACACGCTCTTCGGTGATGGCCAATCCTTAATCACCTTTTTCTTTTCCGAATCCATTTTCAATTCATTTACAGAGATAAAAAAACCCAAATAAATGAGTTATGTCCTCATAAATGACGATTTCTTCATGTTGATCAACAATTTCTCTTGTTGTAACCTTCTCATCACTGCACTTAAATGCTTCAAATGCTCTACTTCAGTTTTGTTGAAAATTAATATATCATCAAGATATACAATGAAAAATTTTCCAATGAAATCCTTCAGGACTTCGTTCATCAACCTCATGAAAGTATTGGGCGCATTCGTCAAGATAAATGGCATGACAAGCCATTCATACAGCCCTTCATTCATCTTGCATGTTGTCTTCCATTCATCACCTTCTCTCATTCTAATCTGATGATATCCACTTTTCAAATCAATCTTTGAAAAACACTTTGCTCCACTCAAGCAATCCATCAATTCATCCATCCCTGGAAATGGGAACATGTACCTGATGGTAATTTTGTTGATTACCCTTGAGTCTGTACATGTTCTCCAGCCACCATATTTCTTTGGGCTGAGCACTATTGGAACAGCGCATGGACTTAAGCTCTCCCAAATCAATCCTTTGTCCATTAAGTCTTGGACCTTTCTTTTAAATTCTTCATTCTCTTATGGCATCAATTTGTATGCCTCTTTGTTTGGAAAACTGGGTCCAGGTATAATATCAATGTGATGACTTATACTCCTTATAGGTGGAAACGAACAAGGTAGTTCGTCCACTACTATATCAACAAATTCTTCCAGCAACTCCCAGATTTCTTCCAGTAAATCATCTATCCTAGTGTTGTTCAAAATAATTATGGGCTTCCTAACCAAAATGAATTGTGTGTCTTCCTTCTTCTTGACTTACTTAATAAGTTCCCTCCCACTCATGATAAGTACAGTGTTGCTCATCTCTATTTTCACCTCTTTATCCTTAATTGGCAGAAACATGTGCATCCTACCATTTTTCTCCAGAGTGTACGTGTTCTTTCTCCCATCATGCACCACATTTCTGTCATATTGCCATGGTCTACCCAGCAATAGATGAAAAGCATCCATGGGAATGACATCACATAATACCTCATCTTTATATCCTCCTATTTTAAATTCAACTAAACATTGTTTAGTGACATTTACCTGATGTCCTTTTTTTAGCCATGAAACTTTGTATGGGCTTGGATGTCCAACAGTCTACAGCTCCATCTTTTCTACCATTTCCATGGATACAAGATTATCTGTGCTACCGATGTCCACTATGACCTTGCATACCCTATCTTTGGTTTTGCAAGAAGTCTGAAACAAACTATTTCTTTGGGTTGGGTTCTCTAGCTCCTTCTCTGATTTCAGGAGAAGTTTATGCATCATCAAAGATCTTCCACCCTCAGCATCCTCTGCCTCAACATTATGTCCTTGAGCTTTGACAATGTGAGTTTCACCACCATCTTTCTTCCTATCTGGACACTCATAGGATTTATGTCTGATTTTTCCACAAACAAAGCATTTCACTTCACCTCCTCTACCTCTTCCTCTTCCTCTGGCTTGAGGAAAAGTATTTCTATCAGCATACTACCTCCCTTGTGAGCTTCCTCCTCTCTCAGATCGAGTTTGAGGTTTCATCCCCTCTTCTTCAGGATTCTGAGTTCTGTCTTGGGAAATTGTCTTGCTTCTAGTTTGACTTCTGCCTTGGCCTCTTTGATCTTGCTTTCAGCTCATCTTCTCTTCAGCTTTTAGAGCCATCTGATAAGAATATTCTATGGTTCGAATGGTCATCATGCTCATCTCATCCTGAATGTCATATCATAGACCATTCATATACCTGGAAAATTTCTCATCGTCGCTTTCCCGATGACCTACTCTGATGTTTATCCTATAGAAATCTTCAATGTATTCTTTCACTGACATCAGCTTATGTCTCAAATTCTCCATCCTCTAAAACAGATTTATTTGAAACTTCTATAAAATGAAATGAAAATAGAATTCTATATAGACGAATTCACAAACTTGTTATGGTTTCTAACACAAGATTGGACACACCATGAAAGAAATAAACTCAAATTACCTTCTTGAACAAATGCCTTCCAACAGATTTGATCTTGTGGTCTGGCACATGCAAATGTGTCAATCCATGTAGAGGGAAGAGATTTTGGGCCTATACCTAGATTAATGGTTACAACTACGCAACCTTTTATTTACTAATTTTGCTAATTAAAAATAAGAAAAACAAATGTTTTATTTCCTTAAAATTTATGACCCTCCTCGACGGCTCTTCAATTGAAAAATTAGAGCTTGGCCCATTCATTTCACAATTAAATTTAGCTTCTTGATTTTGTGGTTTTCCATTATTCTCTTCATCCACTAAGCTCTTTTAGTTGTGTGTATAAATCCCAATAACAACAAAACCAGTTCTCTTGATCACATATCTCTAATTTAATGATAACTATAGTGACATGGAGTAAATTTAATGATAACTGCATTGACGTGGAGAAGATAAACAATGATGAATGAATAATAAACTATTAATGGAATATTTTTAATATCTATAGCTAATTTAATGACTCTGACGTGGAACAGAGAAACAGTCCTGACTAAATGATGGGAATCTCAAAATAACAAGGGAAAATTTTATTAAAAGCTTTGCAAGAAGGTGCAGAAAAAGGAAGCTTACAAAAGTCGCATTACGGCCTTAACACAAGGAAAAAATTGGCTGACATATAGTGATATAGATCAGAGGAATTGTATTTTTTGTTGGCTTATACACTATATCAAAATTGCTTCCATCATATAGCCTATCAAATATACCTAGTATCAGAAAACAAAATCAAAACATCTAAAATCATATTAATTGGGGGAAGCATACCTGTCTAGATCATCTTTAGTCTGAGCTGGGTGGGGGGGGGGGAATTAATTCTTGAATGCATTATTGGGGACCAGAAAAAGAGGCCACTTTTGAATTAACTAAGGTGGGATTGGTGGTGTCTGGGGGTTGGAGTGAATCTGTAATAATCTGACTTCAAATGGGACCAGACCTTCCCATAATTGAATGTGTGAGTACATAGTGGCTCATGATGACACCTTCACCCTTCCATGGAGGAACCACAACGAAAAATATGAATGTTGATACAACCTAGGGGAATGGCGTATTCATCTCAGAGACTGTCCAAGCATATCCGTGATATGCCAAGTTGCTTTGAACGCTTCAAAACTGAAGGAAAGGGGTGAAGGAATGGAATTCATCTCCTGTGTGGGAGGAGAATAGGACCCTACATGGCATATCTACTCCATCTCATGCCATGATTACACAGGACAATGTGGCGGTGGATACTAGGGTACATGCAATTAATCCAACCTTTTCGTGGGTGCTCACAAAATGAGCAGCCATATTTCCATCTTTACAATTTTTGGGTAAATGTTTGAAATTGGTCATGGAATTTTTTCATACAAGAACTGCTCATTGACCCTTAAATTTTCTAAAGGGTCCCTTAAGGCCAGGTTAACTTGCTTATCATTTAAATCATTGTTATGATGCAAGATGTGATGAGCATCATAAGTATGCAAATATTCAATCTCATAATAGATTCTCTGGAAGACTAATGCGAGCTTTATATCTTTCGAAATATTCTTCTTTCTCAATTGGGTTATGATTATCCTAGAATCTCCAATGATTAAGAGAGAGCGAACCCCATGTTCTCAGACCAATTTCAATCCTTGGAGGAAGGTGTATGCCTACGTCTTATTGTTAGTAGCCTACCCAATGTTCCAAGAAAAAGGAAGTTGAATATTTCCTCCTTGGGAGAAGAGAACTCCACCTACTCATGTTGCCTCGTCTCACTAAATGAATTATTAATGACAACCTTTGATCGTGGAACAGAGAAACATGTACAGATGGCATTTTTTTATTTTTCTAAATTTTCACGTATTTTTATTAATTATTTTTTTTATAATAATCTAACATGGATAGCTAATTTAATGACAGTGAACAGAGAAAGAGTACTAAGTGAATGAATTATTAATGCAAAGGTACATATGGCATTTTTATATTTTTCTAAATTTTCATGTATTTTTATTAATTATTTTTTTTATAATAGTCACCTCCAACCAGGGCTTATTAGTCCCATCAACCTTTATAACCAATTCAAAATTCAAAATTTTGTAATATCAAAATTTTAAATATATATTTATTTATTTTAATCATTTTAATAATTAAAAATTCTAAAAAAATTAATCAACTATACAAAAAATTGCCATAAAAATTATCAAGTCAACTCAACTTGACCGAAAATCGATTGCTATATTTTTGCTTTGGCAGGAACTAATAATAGAGTAATTATTTTCTTATCTTAACTTAAATTAATTAAGTCCTCCATAACTTATCCTCTCTTAGTACTTATTTTTATTTATTTATATTTCTTTACTTTATTTTCTTGTATTGCTTAAATATTTCTCTACTTATCATCATCATCATAATTATTATTATTATTATATTACTATTATTACTATGTTTATATGATTATTATTATTAATATGAGGCATTACAAACCAAGTGGTCAATAAGATCCTTTTTCAAATTGGTATTATGAGCATTCCACCATGTGTGTATGGTGGGCCCAAAAATATCTAATTCCTTGTCATCCATATGCTTAAAAAATTGTTGTTTCCTGCGAAACAATATGATCAGTAATTTAAAATAATCAGAGAGATGTATGTTTCAATAAGATAATAGGAAATAATTAAGACATTCATAAATACCTGGTATTTTTGGTATCTTCATTGGAACAATGTTCTCGTCCACCAAAATGGTAATTGGCATTGTTCTCTTGTTGGTAACATGTGACAATCCAGGAAAGCAATTTGTAGAATCACCAATTGGATCATCTCCACCATCATGTGTTTGATCTTGCATGCACTAGGAGGGGGTCTCATGGGCCCCAGAAGTTTCAGTCATCTAATTCATGGGGCTTTCAGCCATAGGCAAAGTGGCAAAGAGCCTCACGAATATGTGGCTCATGGTAGGACGTTGTGGCATTAGAGCATTGTTGCTACCAACAACAGCCTCAGGACAAGCTGATAAGAAGCTCCCAAAAAATCATATATAAAGAAAACATATTTTATTCAGATCATATAAAAGTAGCAAAACAAAATTCATAAATGAATATAAGTGATCAATAACTTTTTTTTTTAAATATGGCGCTTACCATATATCATTGTATATCTTCCATCAAAACTATGCATCTTTCTTTGTTCTCCTTTGTTGGTTCACACCTAGCCAATAAGTTCCATGTTTTCTTTTCTCAAATCCTTTTTAATTGTCTCCATCGGGTCCATCGATTCAAACAATTCATCGTCATCGCTCACATTGTCAACATCAGGTGTCGACAACAACATTTATCAACAAAAAAAACAAGTTGATTCAATTATAAAAATAATAATAAAATTCACTTTAAATGGATATGGATATTGTTAGGCATTTACCTTCTCTAGGTTTAGTGCCTTCCCACAATCACCTTGCCACAATATAAGAAGCATGACATATTAAAATGTTACCTTATAATATGAGAAACTTGAGATATTAAAATGAATGCTAAAGATAAAAAATAAGAGGCATTAACTAGAGGTTGGTTGAAGTTATGGTGTCAACATCCATTTTATACAATGGATCAACATCCATTTTCATTCATCTTCCTATGAACACCATTCATATGTGCATAATTTGTCTAAATACATACCTTTACTGAAAAGGCTCATCTAAACCATATTTTCATCAAAGAAAAAAAAAAATCATAATTTATTCCATAAACAACTTAATATTTAACTATCAATTGTATGAAAATAAAATAAAAATAGTACTTTCACCAAATGCTCATTAATATGGTTTAATAATGACTTAGGTTGAGAAGGGTAAGCTCGGAATGGTGGAATGATGATGAATGGTATACATGCTAACAAGGTATGAGCTTGGATAGTTCCGAGCATTCTTTCTTCATGCTTTAAACTTGCTTTGTTTTGTAAATTCTTTGTACACCATTAGAATGATGAACAATGAAGCCACAAAGGACTAGTGATGATGAAATACCCAACAACTAAATATTTGTTTTTAAAACCAAGTCAATGTTTGCATTTCCCTTATAGAACATAGTATAGGCATGCATAGAACAAAGTACAGGCATGTATAGAACAGGGTACATTTGGCACAATGATCTGGGATCTTTTCATCATTACTTATAAAGAATAAATTAAATCAGAATAAATTAAAGTGCACCATTAAAGAAGGGAAACCTCAAAAATGAAGAGACATAAGCATCAGATATGAACACAAAAACTTGATAACGGAGTTCGTCCCTGGTGGACTACGTCTCTGGGTCCTGCTCTCAAATGGGTAGGCTCTTTCGTTAACTTGGAAAAATATAAAAGTATACCTCATTCTGAAATCAAGCTGTAGAAATAATGCCTGGATCAAAAAATAGACATCACCATTGAATTTGTGGCGTTTAATTACCCAAAAATTATTGCCTCCACACCTCAATTCGACTCTGGAACTCCCAGACCCAAGAAGAATTTTGTCTCGGTTTATGTTCCCTTTGCAACCTGCAATGTTGATTGTACCTTGCATTGAAAATCATGCACAGAAGGTTGTATGATCTGTGTTCCTCCTCCCCTTCATGGTTGGGCGGATTCACATTTTAATAATAAAACTGGGCATTATAAACCATGTGGTACCCACGGACTAGTGGTTAGGGGCAGATGTATTAAGGCGTAGGCTATGGCGGAGGTTCTGGGGTCAAGCCCCACGGACTCTCCTTTTGGTTCGCTATTGTTATATGGTGTATACAATATATATCCATCTCGCTATATTTAGCAGTGGCACTAGAAAGTTCCCCAATGATATATAATTGTGGCTATAGTTGGCGTGGTCCGCCAGATTTGGCGGACCCGCCAACTATTTTTTTTCAAATTTTGTTCACGAGTTTTCCTTGTGCATTTCCCACCTGCCACATGAAAGCCTCTGATTGGGCCATGTGGTGACCTCTCATTGGGCCATGCTACCCCCTTCCAAGTCATTTTTGTTGGACACATCAACTACACTGAGAAGGGGGGTTGAACAGTGTAGGACTCTTTTTCCCAAAACTTCCCTTTCACAAAACTCATTAGTTAGCAATCACCATTTACTCATTACTTATTGTTGTCATTTATAATAAATTAAATGTGAACATGTATCAGCAACATATATCATCAATATATCATCAACAAATCATCACCACAAGGAACACAAGATGTATGTACAATTTTCTTTTTATTACGGACTACAATCCTTGGGTTTATCATGAACAACTAAATAGAGTACAACTCTACAAGAGCACCAGCTCTATAATGCAAGACTCATCTTACACCCTTAGCACCAACTGAGATGAGGCAACAATCCTCAATAGATATCAATCTGTCAATAGGTACGCGACATGTCGGTAGTGTAGCACGCGTATGTATGTGCCCTACCAGTAGTACAGCTCACATATGTATGCGACCAGTCTGTACTACATCCTGCATATCACTTCTGAGAAATTAGGGTTTTCTTTTCATCACACACTCAGATCCTCTGTGACCTTCAATCACATTCTCTTTTGTCTCTCACTATCCAATTTGATCCATAACCAGTCACAACACATCCAATCTCTCCAACAACTTACTCATGCTCCTCAATAATACAATATGAATGTTACTCAATCATGTGTAAGCAATCAACATACTATAGCAATCATATCAGCACTGAATAATAAGATTGTTTCTCACTCCATCAACCAACACAAACCACATGACAATAGCCATATCAAGAATGCCTTAAGCATTCACCACACAACATGCAAGAGTATACATCAAGACAACAATGTAACCATACCAGAATTTCTATGTCAGATCTAAGCCCATAGAATGAAAATCTGGAACCTGCTTTAGTCTTCAAGAGCCTGACATCAGCTTCACCACAAGTCCCCATGAATTCATCCATTGTATGCGCCCTGTCCTCATATAGCCCGTGTATGTACGTGCCCTAGCTCACTAAAGCTCGTGTATACCTTAGAAACTAGGTTTTCTAAACTTCTGAGACTTTTGTCATCATGATCTCAAACTTACCAAAACTTTGATGCGTCCATGAGATCCTCTAGATCATATCTCTCTCTCATAATAGATATTAAATACATGCTCAAGAGATACATAAGAGATACTTTTCAAAAGAGACAGTTGTGTTGGAAGATTGGTTGTTGTCATTGATGTCAACCTTGGTCATGGGTTTTGGACCGCAAGATTGATGAAGGTATTTGGACATCAAGGAAAATGCACATGCAGATACAAAACCCATGGATGGATAGTATACATCATGTTGTTTTTGGTGGTATGTGTCATGTCACGTGGATCCTCATGGTTGAGGAGAAATGAATTTTTGAAGATGACAAAGTGAATTGAAGAAGGAAATACATGTAGGCCCTAAAGATAATTAAAGAAAAGAATTACAAAATAAGAAAGTGTCAAGTCAGCCCTAATGTTAAAAGGAAGTGACATAAATGGTATAAATAAACATCATTATACATTCATTTGATACAAATCTAATTTCAGAGGTAATAAGAAGAAAAGAAGGAAAGATTTCAAGGGAGGATGAAGTCTTTTGGTGATGTGTTCTAAGGTATGTTATTTTCAGGTCATCTTACCATTTTTTATATAAAAACTTTTCTAGAACGATTCAAATGGTGAAATCTCTATGGTGTTTATAAGACATATCAAGGTACCTTTGGTAAAAATTTCAGCTCTTGATTCGCTATAATTATGGAGATACACTCTGTGGAAGATAGGGTTTGTGACCAGTCCTGAAGCTAGTCAATAAACAGGTGTTCCGGGTAAACTAGTCATAAATTCTTCATACAGAATCCAAATGAAGTGGGACCACTTCCATTTGAAAGATAATAGACTATATCTTCTTTTGTGCAAGTGTCAGAATCATATGTTAAATCTTGATCACAAGGCATGTTGTACAAGTTGGGTCTTCGGAACAGACCAGAATTGAATAAAGTCTACCATTCTTTCTATAACCTCTTTTTGGGGAGGATTCAAGGAGTGAAAATTAGAGGAGTTTCAGAGAATACATTGAGTAATATTATCTATAGGATCAGA
>ML817914.1:0-28127 GCA_009831015.1 Picea engelmannii
ATGGTACAGGTTGATGTATGGTACAGGTTTGGTACATGATTGATGCACTTTTTTAGTACATAGTTGATGCACTTGTTATGGTACATGGTTGATGTACTTGATGGTACATGGTTGATGTATGGTACATGTTTGGTACATGATTGATGCACTTGTTATTATATATGATCGATGCACTTGTTTTGGTACATAGTTGATGCACTTTTTATGGTACATGGTTGATTCACTTCATGGTACAAGTTGTGGTACAAGTTGATGCATGGTACAGGTTGGTACATGGTTGAGACACGTATATTGTGATGGTTTGGTGATGTTCTATCATGATTGGTTGAGGCATGTGTTTTTTGAACATCTAGTTGAGAGGTTTCTTTGGTATATGATCCATTTGAGAGGATCTAGTTGAGTATCAGTGACAACGACAATGAAAGTGACTGTATCAGTGACAATGAAAGTGAAAGTGATGGTAACAATGGCAGTGACAGAGACAAAGATAGTGATAGAGTTGTGAGAGAGTTTGTGATAGTGGCAGAGTTTGTGACAGTTGGTATACATTTATATTTTAGGGAAATAGGACGGGGCAAGGAAAGGGGGTTGTAGCCTCCTTTCGGTTGGAGCTGAAGAATTAGGGAGTTGGAGTTTCCTTCAGCTTGGAGCCTGAGAACTAGGTGGTTGTAGACACCTTCTGATTGGAGCCATAGAACATAGCGGGTTGTAGCCTCCTTCTAGTTGGAGCTATAAAATTCAAGGGGTTGTTTGTTCCTTCAGGTTGGAGCCTGAGAATTGGGGTTGGAGCCTCCTTCCAGTTGCAACTAGACAATTTGGAAGTTGGTGCTTCCTATGAATAAATTCTTGATAGATATAAGAAAGCATTTTGTGGTTTTGTCCCATTTGGATTTCCACATAAAAATTGGTGTATTGTGTTCTTGATGTGATGTTGTATATTCATAGATGATACATTGATGATAAACTAATAAACATTATTGGTAAAACCTAAAGAATATATATTGTGGTTAAAAGTGGAATAATTGCTCATTACTGATTCACCCCCCCTCTCAGTAATACAACAATTAGGGGAAAATAAGGGTGATTAATTGGAATGGTGTGGGGAGAATTACTTGGAAGAAAATAAAAACTAATGTTAAACCTAACTCTAAAAATGAAAAGATGCCAATACCTAAAACTTGAATCCATGTGGAGGGTGCAGGTAAGTCACGAGTCTGAAGGGAACAGATTGGCGTGCTCTACGTTTTGGAACCTTTCTCACTCAATCTTCTTCAGAAATATAATGAAAAGTTATCATTTGTGGATTATATAGACCAAAAGAACCCCAAGATTAAATGTGTGGTTGGAAAAGTAGTTGAGGTTAGAGGAGTTAACATTCTCTCTAATGAAAATCAGAGAACTTAGAGGAAATTCCTCCAATGTTCATTGGAGGAATTTTTCTCAAGTCTTCTGATGACATCAGAGTGATTGAGAGAAAATCCTCCAATACGATTTGGAGGAGTTAAAACTAACTCATCTGACTCATATCGGAGGAGTTATCATTAACTTGCACGATAACAGGTGAAATCGATGATGGAAGGAAGAACTCCTGCGATGTGAATCGAATGAGTTTGAATTAATTGCTTTGATTCTCATCGGAGGAGTTGATATTAACTTGGTTGATTTCATCTTTCTTAGCCAAAAAACCAAAATCCTCAAGTGATTCTTTTTTAAACATGATTTCTTTTAGGAACTAGGTTAGAGAGAGAGACCAAGAAAATTCTTCTTAAGTCCAAAAGATGAGGGTCACCATTTTCCAAAGGCTATGCACGATCAAAAGAAGGAAAATAAAGGGTTGTAGTGCTTGTCACAACAAGTGGCGACACATTGGGAGAATCCTTGAATCTTTGTAAGATGTTGTACACACATAAATTAGGGAATATGTTCTCATCATGCAAAATCATAAGAGAGAAAATATAGATCCCATAGTTGGGATTTTGAAAGAATCGAGATGACCCAAAGAGGAGCGAGACTTTCAAATGAACAGATTGATTTCAATTTGGTATTTATTCATTTGATAAATGTCTAGGAAAAGAGGATGTAGGTAGTATAATGGGAACAAAACATCAAGAGTCATAGTGCATTTAGCTAGTGTCACTATGTTTCCAGTGAGCATCCATAGCCCCGATAGAGTCACCCCGATGTCACAAGCCTTTCTTTACTACCAGCAAGAGTCCATAGCCCCGACGAAGATACTTGAATGTCCCATGTGATCAGGAAATCCTTTCCCAAATTCTTTACCTTTTATAATATTTGATTCCCTTTTGTTTAGAGAGATAGGTGGATGGGGGGATTATAGTTAACCTTTAAAGGACATAGGGATGGAACCTGTGATGGTGAGATCTCCTAACTTCATTATGGATGAGAAAACCTCTTGAGTTGTGATTCCGGATATACTCCATACATTTCTTATAGATCATTTTCGTTTAGCTCATATAACGTAGAAATATGTTGTTAAGTAAAGTCTCTTGGCTCTTTATTTCTCCCCACTTTGTTTTTGTATTGATAAGTTATGTTCCTCCACCAGAATATGACTTGTGATAGTGCACAACGGTATTACATGTCTAGGGATATATGTAGATTTACAACATGTCACATATATTTTTAGGCTATCTGCACCAGATGTGCTATGATTAAACATATGAATAGGACTGAGTTACAAGGACTTCAAAAACCAAAGAGACAATTAACAAGAAAGATCAAAAAATTATCTAATCAAAACATACTAGGAACATAAACGAGCTTAATAAAAAACAAAACAATAACCAAAAGAAAAAAAAATAAAGGTCAAAAAATTATTTATATACAAGTGAGCAGTAGCCTTAATGGATAATTGATGTAGTGTTTGAAAATTTTTCCATTGATAGGGATAGAATAAAATTCCCCCTGAAGGTTTTTTAATCGAAATGAGCCTTGGCCAATCTTTTCTTTAATGAGGTAAGGACCAAGCTAAAGTTGTTGGAACTTTCAATGTTTCCATTTATCTTCAAGTGGCTTGTCCCATTTTAGAACCAATTCCCCAACTTGGAACTTTTTCTCACCAGTATACTTCTTATCAAACCAATGTTTTATTGTCTATTGGTGATATTCAAACTTTCCTTTGGTTTTATCGTGTATTTCTTTGAGGTTTAGAAATGAATCGATACATCATTGGATGATGAGGCAATCTCTTCCCCAAGACTATTGTGTGATTTGAAGGGAAAGAAGATATATATTCGAGGGTAGAACAAATTATTTCCCATAAATAAGGAAATAAGGTGAAGTTCCTATGGAATATTTAGGAGTGACATGGTCATCCTAGAGAGAATTTTGTAAAGCATTGTGTCAATTTCACTGGTGGTCAACTACGGTTCTCTTGAGGATACAGATTATGTTTTTGTTTGTATATTCTACCAAAACATTACCCTAGGGGTAATAGTTGGCTGAGTATTTCATAATAATCCCCCTTTCTAATTCAAACTCAAATATATTCAAGGATGAGAAATAAGTATCTTTATCAAACACCAAAGAGTTAATGATTCTGAACCTCATGATGATGTGTTGTTCAAGAAAATTGATTACTACCTCTTCATTCAATTTTACTAATGTTATCACTTCAATCCATCATATAAAATAATCGGTAGTGGTCAGAATATACTTGTGTTTCTTGGAAGAATGAGGATTTATCTCACCAATGATGTCTAGTCCGCATTGCTAAAAGGGTTCTTCTACAACTATAGGTTGGAGAGGAATAACAACTTTATGTTCCCTTCCTACAGCTTTTCAGCATCCTTCACAACTTCTCAAGTATGAATGGGCATATTTAAAGAGTGTGGGACAATAATATCCTTCTCTCAACACTTTGTGGCATGTTGTGTCTCCCGAAAAGTGATCATCAGCTGGTCCATCATGCATATCTTTCATAACTTTGTCATCATCTTGCTTCTCAAGGCATCTAAATAACACTTTACCATAATTATTTTTGAACAAGATGTCGTGTAATAGCTGATATTGTAAGGATTTCAGTTGAAGTGACTTCTTATTCTTAGCGTTGAGATTTAGAGAAGTGTCATGTTGTAAGTAATATTTGAGATCACTGTAATATGACCCTTTAATGGTTAGAACATATGGAACCCGTTGAGTATACATTGTAGTTTCATCTTGCCAACCATCCTCTTCTTGTTCTTCATCATCCTCTCCTTGTTTCACTAACTTACATAAGCCTTGACCTTTCACAACAATAGCTATTTTGAATTTGAGGTCATACTTTTGTAGAGTTGTCATCCAATTTCCTCATGTTTCACCCAGTTCTCCTTGAATGAACAAAGGCCTTACTTCTGGGTGTGGAACGATGACTTACGTATTCTTTTTTAGGATATAAGGTATAAACCATTTGATGGATTTATGGACAACAAAATCTTCCTTGTCCACCGAAGGATAACTCAGTTCAACACCTTGTAATCTAGTTCTCATAATGCGATGGGATATCCATCCCCTTGTTCATTTTTTTGTGTGAGCATTGTTGCTAAAGAATGATCAAATGTGAATGTGTAAAACAAAAACTCTTTGGAGAAATATGGAATCCAAAAAGATGGCGCAATGGCTATAGAAGCTTTAATATTTTCTAACTCTTCATTCTCTAACGGTTTCCACTTAAACTAAACATATTTTTTAATCATTATTTGAAGTGGTTTCACAATCTCTACAAAATCTGGAACAAATATTCTTACAAAGTTGATTCTACCAATGAATGATTGCATACATTTCTTGCTATGTGGTGGAGGAATTTGTAGAATATCCTTGGTTCTTTACAGGTCCACCGAAATTCCATCTTTAGAAATGATGTGTCCTAACAAAATGCCTTCTGAAACAACAAAGATGGTTTTCTTGGGGTTTAAAGAAATCCCAAATTTTATGCATTGTTCAAAAATCTATTTCGGATGTTTCAGATGGTCTTCCCACTTTTTTTAATAAACAGTAACATCGTCCAAGTAAACCACCATGCTTTGACCAATTAATCCTTTAAAAGAAATATCCATTTCCCTTTGGAAAGTATCTCTTGCATTCATCAAACCAAAGGGCATCTGTCTATAAGAATACATTCCCCATTTAGTTTGGAAGGTGGATTTCAATCAATCTGGTTCTTCCACAAGAACTTGATTGTATCCTGAAAACCTATCTAATGGAGATAATAGCTCGGATCCATAGACAAGTTGCAGGATTTGTTCCATTGTGGGAACTAGGTAATTGTCTTTGTCAGAAGCATGATTACGATTTCTGAAATTTATACAAATTTTGATTTCTCCCAACTTCTTTCTTACAGGAACCATATTGGAAACCCACATTGATTGTCTCACTTTAAAAATGATTTGTGCATCCAATAACATTTTTATTTCCTTATATATAAGAGTTTCGAGATTTGGATGTATCTTTCTAATACTTTTCTAGAACGACTTGATACCTTCCTTAATGAGAATCATGTGTTTTTTTATTCGTGTGTCATATGTTTTTAAGATCATCATACTTCTAGGAAAAAACATCTCGATACTTCTTAAACAACTTCATGAATGTGTGGTTTTCTGCATCTGAGAAATAGGTGCCTATATTAACATATTTGGGTTGTTCAAAAGTTCCCAAATTGACCAAGAAATGCATCATAGTAGAACTGTTGCTCTTTGAATTGGCTGCCCTCATGAACTTAGATTGTAGATCAAATAGTTTCTCAAGAGTTAAAACGTTCTTTGGAACACAATTTTTTTTTATCTTGTTGGTTTCTTCCCGATAAGTTTGTTACTCTTGTTGATGTACCTCATCATCAATCACTGAATATTGGAATGTGTCCAAACTAGTAAGAAAGTTGATAATATACAAGTCACTGTCCTATACTCTCCAACTTGTGATATTGTCTTATATGGAGGGCCTGAACATCATTTAAATCGAAAAACCATCATTAGGGGGCATAAATCTAGATGTTGTGTTGGCCAATATATATGCATCTATATTTTGATCATGAGGTATAGAAGTAATATTAAATAGATCAAATGAATAAATAATATTCTATACCTATTGGTGATAAGCTTTTAAATGTGGAGATAAGCAATGAATAACATTTCTTACCTGTCGAACGATGATTTCAGAATCACCAAACACCTTAAGATATTTCACCTAAAGCTCAATGGCCTTTTTAAGATCTTGAATTAAGGCTTCGTATTCCACGGTGTTGTTGGTACATTCAAATTGTAAGTGGCATGACATAAGAATTTTTCCTTGGCTGGGATCGATTAGAACACATATTGCTCTGGCTCCATCCTCTGTTTTAGAGCCATCGAAGAACATGGTCCACAAGTCAGGAATTTTAGTATTGTTAGTTGAACTAAATCACAAGTTAGTTAATATTTTACAAGCAATATTATGGATTTTTGGGTAGAGTCCTAATTATAATTCTAATGGTATCTCAAATGTTTATTCTTCATAACAATTGTAGTTAGTTTCAAGAAAATAATTACCCAAAATGGAATGTGCAAAACTTACTGGTTCATTTTTTCCTTCTAGTTTTGTTACCTTTTGTTTCATGTGTGCCTTACTGTTTACATGAATTTGATTGGATTTGCCTTTATGAGGAAGTCACATATGAGACCAATCAGTAGAAAAATAACCTTGAAGTTTGGTTGACCAATCTCTACTTAAGAGAAAATTGTAACTCTCTGGTATGTCTACAAAAACTATGTCTATGGTCTGATGAACCCTGGGTTCAGATGATAACCTGATTAAAACATATCTAAGTTCACCTTTTACTTTAACATCCATCCTGTCTAGTTGTATGATCCTAATTTTCTTTATTTGCAGAAAAACATTTATTTTGGGGAAGACGAAAAAAGGCATGATATTGGAAGAGGCACCCGAATTTGCTAAACAATTGTGTACATTGAAACTAAAAATTTCGTAAGTGAACAGAAAAGGTGGTTCCTGAGATTTTGAAAAGTTTCCTATACTTGTTTCATTTATAGTTTTTGCTATTTCCACTTTGTGTATCTCCTATGCATCACTTTCAAGGATGAGTCTTTCAGCAGCAATGACATCTCTTTTATGAGTATCATGAGGCTTGAAATAATTGCATAGGAGATCACGTTGTTGGGTTAAGGAACATATATCTAACATAGAAATATTATCTTTTGTTTTCCTCATGTCTTCAATTACATTGTAGTCCAGGTTGATGATAGTATGACCAAATATTTTCTCAACCACGTTTTCATTATCTGTTGTCAAGTTAATCTTAACGTCATTCTGAGTTGAACCAGATGTGTTTGGTTTATCTTTGTTTGCTAATACAGTTTTTCCATATTTACTATTAGTTTTCCCTTGGGTCACATCATTTTGTTTTGGAAGGACAAGGGGCGGTGTGATTTTCCTAAGAGGGATGTTGTCTTATTTGGAGCAAGGGGTGTTAGGTAATAGACCTTTGTTGCGTAAGTTATAACTTTTTGGAAGAAAAACCTTGACAACTTGTGTATCTTTGATAAGGATTTCATCAATCTTCTCATCATCTGATTCTAGACACAAGTCCCAAAAAGACATAGCATATTATGAAGGAGCTTCATTAGAAACATCAGTAGAAGATTTTGTAGGGCTTTCATCATATAAACTTTGTTGATCTAGAAATTGATTTATCATTAGGGTCGTAGAGTTGACCCACTGATGGCATGATCTCTTTGGGTTATTTTGCTGATGATAGGAACAGAAATTTTCATTACTGAATCTATCTAATTTGAAGGCCATGTGTGGTGGTTCAAGTGGTTTTGGTGCATTATCCTGTTTCTTAAAGAATGGGAGGAAAGTCTGGGGCTTCGATGATCCTTCACCAACATTATTTTTAAGGTACAAAACTTCATTAGATAACTTATTAACCATTTTGACCACATTTTCAAGGTCTTTTGACTCCCTATTAGGTGGTTTAGCTAATAGCAATGGTTTCTTCCTAACTAACTTAGTTTCCTCATAACTTGGATGTTGATCATATGAAGATAACTCTCTTTCCACGATCTCAGATTCATCAAAGTTGAATGTTAATGTGTTTATGTTAGCTCATTTTACAAACATCCCTATGGAAGGTGTTAATGTGGTTGTATAATACTCAATAGCCAACGACTGAGAGGGAGCTACAACTTGAGGAAACTTGATTAAGACATTGAGGAATATTTGGTTGAAGTCCTTAACTCTTTCTTTCTTATCCATTTTGACAGCTCCTAATTCATTATGTCAAGATGCAATTTTTTTTATTTCTCCAAATTTTCTCATAAAGATCCTTTCAAAATTGTCCCAATTAGTAATAGACCTGGCAGGTAGGCTAAAATACCAAGTAGATGATTTCTCAGAAAAAGTGTAAGAAAACAGTCTGCAAACTACATCGTCATGTTCAACACCTAGAACGTGTATGGATAAAAAGAAATTATTCACATGATATTATAGGGACCTGGGTTTGTCTGGGTCAAATTTTGGGAAGAGATTATCAAATTTTCTTATCATTTCATGCAGTTGTCCAGTCATATTGAGAGATCCTTGGGCCCTCCATCGAGGTATGATTTCTTTGTGGATCCTTTTTTCACCCATTAATTGTTCTAAAGTAATTTCGGGTTGTTCTCTTTCTAATTCTTGTTCGGGTTCAATAAGGAAACGTGCAGCTCTGCTCAAAGGTAATATAACCTCTTGTAAATAAATTTCAATGAGGTCATCTACGAAGTCAATGTAAAAATCGGGATATATGTTTTATCATTCTACATGGGTTTCTTTCCTCCTAGGGAGATAAGAGGTTGTAGGTTTGAGAAACCAAGTCTAAGTATGTGTTTTCGAACTACCAGAGGAACTTCTGAAATTAGTCTTTGAGTCTTCATAGATAACTTCATGATCAACTTCAACTTGAGGAAACAAGGTGGGTTGGGGATCAAAATTATTTGTTGAAGATTGATTTCAGTTATTGTTTAACTCATGTATGTAAGCCATAAAATATGGCCCTCCTTCTAGTGCCAATTTTGTTGACAGGTCCAACTTCTCCCGACAACAACAAGGAGTACTCCCCAGTACATGGTCCCAACTAGAATATGCATTGTTTAGATTAGGAGTCTCATCCAGAATTTGGCTCGGCTGCCATTGTTACTAATTTTCAGATTTTAACCAATTTGAGTTCCAATGTATTGGTGAGAGTGGATAACTGAAGTAAATGCAATGAAAATATGTATATGAAGACTATGTATGAAAATATAACTAACCTATTACTAACCTAAGCTAATATATCCTAGCTAGAAGCATACCAAAGTAACCAATGAGTTGTAAAATGAAACCAACTCCTACACGACTTCTACACATATAGCTGAGATAAAAGAGATAGATCAGAAACAAGTGTATACAAATACATATAACTAGAGTAGTCTAGGTTACAATAATCATACATTAAAAACTCACAAATCTCAAGGAATTAAGATATTTAAATAAACACTCTAAATTGAAGAATAGCATAGATTGTATGAGAGTTATTCTATAACAACATAGAATTCTTACATTCCATAAGAACAATGTTCATCTTCACCAAAAGTAGTTCTTAGCTCAGATATATTCATACACAAGATTTCCTTCTATAACAATTGGCTCTAAGGGCTTCTCAATATTCATTAACAAAGTATAAGTCCTTGAATCAGTTCTTGAGACTATACATTGCTTGAAAAGTCAAAATTCCTTTTCAAATGGAGTTCTATTCTATTTTATACAAATGTTTAGTAACTCCTATGTGACTCTTCATATTCTTCTTGAAGGATTATTTACAAAAATGGTTCACCTTCTCACTCCTAATGACAAGTGTACAAAATGGGACGAAATTGAGATTGGTTAGGAAAAGGAAGAAACAAAAGATAGGTATTTTTTCCCTTTCTTATAGATTTTTTCTCCTCAAGTAGGTTGTCCAAACTTCCATCTGATTATGTAGTGATTCAATCCTTATGTACATTAGTTTTTCTAATGTTGCATTTATCATAACGATATTATCCTCGAGAGTGCCCATATCCTTTTCCAATATCGTCATGAAATCTTCTACCATGGTATGAAGTTTTATTGGTTGTCACAAGTGTTGATCAATGAGATATGTGGAGATGAAGGTACTTGCTTCAACTACTTCCTTCCTTCGATTGGTGCTATCATTTATTGCATTCACCAGCACTTCTATTACCAGGTTCTTCCCAAGTTCATATAGTCTTGGGATCTAGATATTTTTTATTAATTCCTTAGCATCTTTATGGATCCTCGATCATATTTCCATAGATTTGGTGACTTCTCTATCATACTTTTTTCCTATTTGTTGGAAATTATCCAGTGCATATAAGTCTATCTTTCTCTCATCTTTTCATGGCCGGTAAATCTCAGGTGGTGCATCTGGATTCTATTCTATCCATATGTCTATGTCGGATATGACTTCACGAATGGTGTTCTATTGCGACAACTTAATCTATACCTGATTATCTTTCTCAATGAATATCGAAGCCGCATATTGGAAGAGGTGCAGATGATCATACATGTCAATGATATCCCCTTCCAAATCATTTATGACCTTTTCAGCATTGATTTTGAAGATTTTGAGGCTCTTCTTGTCAATCTTTACCTGATGAAGTCTTTCCTCCAGTTCTTTGATCCTTGACTCCTTTTCTTTATTTTGTCGGTATAATATTTGTATTTTTTCTACATTTGCATTCATAAATGAGGATTCGGCCTTAGTTGTCACAATGAGGTCTTCTATGACATCTCCTATGACTGGGAAATGGGTAACAACTGAGATAGGGGCTCCTTCAGTTACTGGCTCTTTCTTTACCCATTCCTGCACAATCCTACCGGTCTTACTGACATAAGTGAAGCTCCTTAGATCTAGTACTTCACTTGGATGAAATTGTTCCCAGAGCGTGATTCCTAAACCGCTGCCTGTGAATTCTATTTTTATACCTACAATAGATGTTCCTGGGGTGTCCACCTCTATGGGATGTGTGTCATCCCTTCTTTCTTATATGTTTTTCTTTTGTCTTTCTTCTTCAATAGATTTGTTTGTTGCTTATTTTTCCTATTTCTTTGCTTGCTCCACTATTGATCATTCCTTTTGCTTAATTTCTTTTCAATTTGTGGATTTTACTTCTACTTCAACTTTAGCTCTATCTTTGTCAGCCTCAATATTCCGCTTCTTCTTTCTCATGTCATTTTTCTTTTTTAAATTTTTTTCTTTATCGCTCCTCTTTTTCTCTACTGGTACTTATTCTTCTTACTCAACATATCCCGAGTATGTTAAGAAGGAAATAGGGGAAAGGTGCCCAACTTCTTCTTTCTCTAACTCTTTCTTGGCTTCTTCCCTTGATTTTATTCATCTGCAATTCTTCCCTTAGGCTGGCCACACATGTTCAAAATAAATTCATCATATGTCCTGGAATTCTGGTGTACTTATTATTCTTCCCAAATATTTGTATTATAATCATAAGGAATCTTGATATTGTTTAAATGCTCCTTGACAATACCCTTAGGATCATGTCTCTTGAATTTCTCTTCACCGAAGTAATAGGAAAACATGGTATTTACTTCTACTTGGGCCTATTTAGTGTCTTCGAAGAAATAGTTGCCAACATACAAAGGTAGCAGGGGCCAAATTGTGTTCTTAAATATATACAACATTCCGTCAACTCCATGTATAATGGTTTTATATTGTACTTCTTGGGGAACAAGATTGTAGAGAACGAACCGTGGAAGTAAGTGTGGTGATTTCATCATTCCATATATTATTATATAAGTATAGTGCTCCATGAGGTGCCAGTTCCCGATCCTCCTTATAACTAATATGGATTTATTAGTCATGCATGGGGGAGTGGTGAAAAATATGAACTCATATGGTGGAGCAAGAAAGTGTTCACATATCCTTTGGTACTTCATATGATATTTGTGCTCCCAGAGCACATTACAATATATGTGAATTGCAGGGTCGGAAGGTAACCAACTCCAACCCATGTTAGGGTACTTGTGAGTTGTGCACATGATGCCCAAGAGGTGCGAGGAAATGTGGGAACTCGGGAACGTCCCTAGTTGGGCTTGAGAATGAGGATATAGTTGTTGTTAGGTTCTCGGACAAGATGGCTTCCCAGTTGAATGATGTTCCTTCATTTGCATAGTAATATATTAGAGGCATGTAGGATAAGGGGAATTTTGCTACATTGGGTTCCTCGTATAATATGCACAACATAGCTACTAAATATTGGTAGGGTCTTATAATTAAGGTACTCATGGGGTACCCACTTTTGGGTTTGTACTTAAATTTCTTGTTGGACTTATATAACTTGGGGAACAAATCTTTAGGTGTGTACTCAAACTCTCACTAAGAATTTCACCGTCCAACCTTTTTCTTCCTTCTTCAATATGGTACCACTTGGCCAAATAATTTGATCTAAAAGAATTTATGGGTTTCCTTCTTGTGTTGTATACATATATATTTCTTATGTCAGTCTTCTTCTTCAGAATCCAGGAGATAGAATCTACGCAAAGAAATAATGTTGGGTGTTCTACTACTCTAAAGATCCTTGATCTCCTAATATTATTTAACGCTTGAAGCTCATCTGGGTCTTCAATTTTGGTGGAGAAATTTGATTTTTGAACATGTGATAAATCTCTCCCCATTTCAATGTCTCTCCATCCTTCTCCAAAATCCCTATTGTATCATTGTATGTTGCTTTGATAATATCTAGCTATCCTTCTACTTGTTGGGTATTTCCAAAGGCTTCAGCCTCGAATGCTTTACTTGTCATTTTCTTTCAGAGTGACATGCTCGAAACTGCCATGAAAAAATAATCTTAGGGAACATATTAGGATATAATGTACCATTCAATGCAACTAAATTATTAGAAATACCAAAGGATTTATTAAGACTATTATGAGACAAATATTCATATTTTGAGGAGGTCCAGGTAATGGTAGGAATGTTTAAGAAACCTGGTAGAAACTTAGGGAGGAAAGGGTATAAACTAGGATTTGAAAGCAATATCAGAGGTCAAGAGGTTAACTCTTCCAATGAAAGTGGGAAACTGCCTGAAAAGGCTCTGATTGGAAAGGTTAATAACAAATCATCTGATCGTATCGAAGGAGTAGGTTCTAACTACTTCGATCAAAGTCGACAAAGTTAACATTTGAGTTCTCGAATCCTTACAAAGTCGACGAAGTTAAGTGTAAATCCTCATATAATATCATAGGAGTTTAGTGGAACTACTCTGATATGATTAGAGGAGTTATCTCCAAGGGCTCTGAGTGGCTAAGAAAATGCGGGAAAGTTTTTTGTGACTCCTCTGATCGCATTGGAGGAGTTAGTAAGAACTCCTCTGATGCGGTCGGAGGAGTTAATTGTAAAATTCCCAATGGAAAAAACCCTAAGGTTTTCAAGGATAAAGTGTGAGAGTTTTCCTTAGCATGATTGTACTAGGAATGATTCCAAGGAAGGGCTCTGATGGACGTCCTACCAAATAGGTTTTCTAGAGATTTAGGTAGATAAGGCAATCATCTTATGAAGAAAAGTTTAGGTGTAAAAGATCATGTAGCTACATAGTTGCAAATGGGATTAGGGAGAAAGAAGGGTGCTTAATTGGAATGGTGTGGAGAGAATTGCAGGGAGGAAAATAAAAACTAACCTTAACCCTAACCATTCAAATGAAAATATGTCCTTACCTAAAACTTAGTGCCACATGGAAAGTGTAGGTAAGTCACAAGTATGAATGGAACTAATTGGTGCGCTCTACATTTTGGAACCTTTCTCACTCTATATTCTTCAGCAAGATAATGAAAAACTATCATTCATTGATTATATAGACCAAAATAACCCTAGAATTGAATGCACGATTGGTGAATTAGTTGAGGTTAGAGGAGTTAAGAACACGCTCTCCAATGAACATCAAAGAACTTAGAGGAAAGTCCTCCGATGAACATCCTATTATACGAGTCAAAGGAGTTAAACCTAACTCCTTTGACTCGTATCAGAGGAGTTATCATTAACTTGCACGATAATAAGAGAAATCGATGATGGAAGGGGAGTTTGAAGTAACTCCTTTGATTCTCAGAGGAGAAGTTGATATTAACTTGGTCGATTTCATGTTTCTTAGGCAAAAAAACAAAATCCTCAAGTGATTCTTTTTTAAACATGATTTCTTTGAGGAACTAAGCTAGAGAGAGAGAGAGACCAAGAAAATTCTTCTTAAGTCCAAAAGTGTTGGAAGATTGGTTGTTGTCATTGATGTCAACCATAGTCATTGGTTTTGGACCCCAATATTGATTAAGGTATTTGAACATGAAGGACAGTGCACATGAATATCGAACACACATGGATGGATAGTATACATCATGTTGTTTTCAGTGGTAGGTGGCACATCACATGAATCCTCATGATTGAAGAGAAATGATTTTTTGAATATAACCATGTGAATTTACAGGTTGGCCTTGAAGATAATTAAAGAAAATAATTACAAAATGAGAGAGTGTTAGGTCAGCCCTAATTTCAAAAGGAAGTGTCACAAAAAGTATAAATACACAGTGAAGACATATCATTTGATCATCCAAGCACATGTGATGGATCTAGCATAAGTGGTTCTACACTTGTGCTAGGAGTATTTGCGGAGTTCAACATGGAGAAAGTCTGAGGTGGGGAAATCTAGAAGGCTTGGAAGTTTTGGAATTGTAGAAACCCTATTTTTCTTAGGCGTATGTGGGTTGACAGTATAATAGGTAGCGTACAATGTGGGATGACATTATAATAGGTAGCGTACATGTACGCGGGCTGACAGTATAAAAAGTAGTGTACATGAGAAAAAGGTTAGAGGAAGTTCTAAGGAAGGAACATCTTGGCATCTGGTTCATGTTTCTGAGTATGGTTATAGTTTGTTGATGATATTATCAGTGATATGGTGCTGTAAAGCTTCATTATATTTTGTATAATCTTGGGTGGAAGGAAGGAGAAAGGATAGAGGGTTTAACCCCCTCTTTATCTTGAAGGATTGTATCTTCCCTTGGAGACTTAACCCTCCCTTGAACTTGGAAGTTGTATATTCCCTTGGAATTCATTACTTCCCTTGAAAAGTAACTATTGATTACTTCTCATATATTGTGCATGGTGTATTATGGTGTATTGGTGTAACTATTCTACTATTGTTCATTATTCATTAGATATAATTGAATATATAAGTTGGTTGATGTATAAGTTGAAAAAGTGTTTAAATTGTACTTGATATTGATTCACCCCCCTCTCAGTATCAACAATTGGTATCAGAGCGGGTTACCTTCAGTATAGTTTAACCATTGGAAGGAAGATCCTGAACAATGATGGAAGGGGAAATTCCAAATGGAATTCCACCATTTGATGGAAGAAATTTTGAATACTGGAGTAATAGAATGAAAACATAATTGACAATAGTAGGAGTTGATGTTTGATTCTCAGTTGTTTTAGGATACAAGGCTTTCAAGAAACCAAAGACTACAACTTAGAAGGATGCAAAAAGGAACAACAAATTGGCAATGGATACCATCCTGGATGGATTGACAGATTCAGTGAAATCCAAGGTGGTATCATGTGCATCGGAAAAATATCTTTGGGACAAGCTACAAGACCTTTATGTAAGGGAAGAAGAAGAATAAGTCGAAGCAAGTTACAACATCTCATATTTCAAAGAATCCAATAGACGTGAGTTATTTTTCTTTAATTGTGAAGGAGTAGGACATGTTGAATTTGAATTCCCTTATCCAAGGATTGATAGAGATGATACTGAAGAATAAAAGTCCAATGAAGAAGAAATGATCCAACAAGAAGATGAGAATCTTGAAAATTTGAATCATGTTGAGATTGAAAATAGAAAACTCAGAAACACGCATAGAAAATTAAGAAGTGAATTGGGTAGTTGAGAAAAGAAAATTGAAATCTTGAAGAAACAATTAGAATACTTTGAGAAACTAAGAGAAGAAACCACTCCCTTGAAGACTCTACTCAAAGAAAAAATAAGAGTGAATAAGTAAGGAATGTTCAAATGATGAAGAGAGAAGAAGATTGTGAGAAACTTGAACAAGAAGTTGTATCATTGAGGAAGAGCTTAAGAAACTCTCAAGTGCCAAAAGAATTAACACATCTTGGATGCATGGGTGAAACTTCATACAAAGAAGATGCAAATATCAACAGGAAGTTTGAAGAAATATCTACACATACAATTGATGAGAAGTGGACCAGGATACCAAAAAGAAGCAATGATTACAAAAGAGATGAATATCCAAGAAGACCTCCTACCTTCAAGAATCAAAGAAGCTTCAATCAATATGAAGGAAACTACAGAAAAGTAGATTGTGAACCCAGATGGACTACATCACAAAGAAGGTCACTTACTCCTAGGTATCAAAATTTATTTCTTGGTCATTGTTATACTTGAAAAAAAATTGGACATAAGGAAATTAATTGCGGAATCAATGAAAGGAAGAACTATGAAAGAAGCATGAATGGTGTAAATAGAAGATATGGAAATGATCGTGGATTTGTCAACATAAGTTATAATTCATTTTCCTCGTTGATCGACCAAAATATTGTATGCTAAAAATGTAATTATCTTGGTCACAAAGCATGAGATTGCATATATATGAATGAATATGCTCCTATGCCAACCATAGTATGGAAAAGGAAAGAGATTCCAAACAATGAATATTTTCTAATAGCATCAACCGATGAAGAATGTAAAGAATAAGATGAATGGTACATAGACAATGGATGTTCTTCACACTGACTGAGGATCAAGACAAATTCATGAGCTTGAAGAGAAAGGGAAGAAATGTTTCATTTGGAGATGACTCGTCTTCCAAAATACTTGGAAAAGGTGTAGTAGATCTTGCAAGCAAATAATGTCCTATTGGTTGAAGACTTGAAGCATAATCTCCTCATTGTTAGTAAAATGTGTGATCAAGGATACACTCTCACATTTGACTCTCGAAGATGCAAAATCAGAAAAGAAGACTCGGGAAGATTGGTTGCAAATGCTACAAGAAGACCAAGTAACATATGCATCCTAGATCCATGAAAGAGCTCCAAGGAAGAAAGAGACCAAATAAATGAAGTATTACTAAGTGCCATATGTTCAAGGGGAGAAACCCCAAAGAAGAGAGTTACCTTTTTCCATTGAACTAAGGAAAGCAACCTCACCCTTTTCCATTTATGTCAAAGGGGGAGAGAAACAAGAAGCATGATGATAGGGGGAGCATGAGTGTTGTCATCAATGCTAAAGGGAGAGATTGTTGGAACATTGGTTGTTTTCATTGATGTAAACCCTAGTCATTGGTTTTGGACCCCAAGATTGATGAAGGTATTTGAACATGAAGAATAGTGTGCATGCATATAGAACACCCATGGATGGATAGTATATGTCATGCCATTTCTGGTGGTAGGTTGCATGTCATGTGGATCCTCACGATTGAGGAAAAATGTTTTTTTGAAGATGAAAATATGAATTTACAGGTCAGCCTTGAAGATAATTAAAGAAAAGAATTACAAAATGAGAAAGTTTTAGGTCGGCTCTAATGTCAAAAGGAAGTGTCACAACAAGTATAAATACACATTGAAGACATATCATTTGATCATCCAAGAAAGTGTGATGGAGCTATCATAAGTGGGTCTGCACTTGTGCTAGGAGTATTTGCAGAGTTCGACGTGGAGCAAGCCTGAGGTGGTGAAGTCTGGAAGGCTCGGAAGTTTCAAAAACATAGAAACTCTATTTTTTTTAGGCATACGTGGGTTGACAGTATAATAGGTAGTGTACAATGTGGGCTGACAATATAAAAGGTAGCGTACATGTATGCAGTATGACAGTATAACAAGTAGCATACATGAGAAAAAGGCTAGAGGAAGTTCTAAGGAAGGAACATCTTGGCATCCGGTTCAGGTTTCTGAGTATGGTTATGGTCTGTTGATGATATTATCAATGATATGGTGATGTAAAGATTCATTATATTTTTTATATTCTTGGGTGTAAGGAAAGGGAAATGATAGAGGGTTTAACCCCCTCTTTATATTGGAGGATTGTATCTTCCCTTGGAGGCTTAACCCTCCCTTGAACTTGGAAGTTGTAGCTTCCCTTAGAATTCATTACTTCCCTTGAACAATAACTATTGATTACTTCTCATATATTATGCATGGTGTATTGGTGTAACTCTTCTACTATTATTCATTGTTCATTGGATATAATTAAATATATAATTTGGTTGAAGTATAAGTTGAAGAAGTGTTTAAATTGTACTTGATATGGATTCACCCCCCTCTGAGTATCAACAAAAATATGAGGGGCCCCATTTTGCAAAGGATATGCAAGATCAAAATAAGGAAAATGGAGGGTTTTAGTGCATGTCACAACACTACCTTAACTAGTGCAACTATCATGACCTTCGCCTATTCCACTCCATCCTTTAGTTTTATAATCATATAAACTTATATTAATAATTATTTCGACATTCTTCTTGAAATAAGTGTCAATATAGGAAGGACATGGATATTCTAAAGGAGGCTTTTTCTAGAGCCTGGTGAGAATGAAGGAAAATTTTAATGATCCATACTTATTTAAAAGTATAGAATCCTTTGTCAATTTTACTAATTCTTAAAATACTAATTATAAAATGTTGGGTGATATTATGTTTTAATAAAAGATTCATAAAGTTTGTATTAGAGTAAAACATTGTGAAACCACATCATCGAAAGTGTATAGACCAAAATGTATCATTATTCTCTATATTTATTATTTAAAATTTAATTGAATAAATTTCATATATTATAATAGTTGGATAATGTAAATTAATAAAAAATTTGGAAAAAATAAATATTAATTAAATATAATCATTGTTATTTTAGTAAGCAATTATATTATAACTTTGTCTTGTGATATTTGAATAATTAAAAAAAATAGCATTATTATTACATCATCAACATTATTATTAGTGAATAATTATATTATAATGTTATTATTATAATATATGAAAAAGACATAAATATTCAAATCACAATCATTTCACTCATCATATTTAAATATTTTTGTTTATAAACACGTTTAATCAACATATTATATCTTGTTGGACAACAAACAATTCACCTTGAACAAAATTTAAACATTATATGGCATTAATGGTTATAATTTTTTGCAATCACAATCCAAATTAAATGCTTTCATAAAAGTAAAGTTAAACATTATATGGAAACTATAAATTGAAATGAGTGATAAATATCAAATTTCACTTAGAAACAAAGAAATCATTAACAATGTTCGTCTTTAGCATACCCATATTACATTTTACAAATCAAACAACAAAAACAACAACCACAACATTATATGAAAAACATAATATACATGAGCGATATACATATGAATATACATGTCAAACATACATTTCAAAAAAATATGCAATAAACATGTCATATATAGATCTCCAGTCATATATAAAACAATCAGTATAAATTTCAATTGGTACCATTACTAGCTAGGTCCACCACCAGAGCCATGTGCATCAATGTCTCTGCTAGCAGAGGTAGACCCTCTATAAACAACAACTATCTCAGAAGAAAATATCGGAAGAAGTGCACTATAAAGTGTCTCTATATCAATATCATGAATATGTGCATCGATAGTACCCAATGTGATCATAGTTTCCAAAGCATCAGAATCTTGCAGCACATGTGGAGGAAGAGGAGGAAGAGGGGGATTGGTAGATGATGACACATGTGGACAAGGAGAAAGATAATGATCGGTGGATGATGACACAAGCAGAGGAAGAGGACGAACCAACATGGATACAGGTTCAGACACATGTGGAGGGGAAACAGGAGGAGGAGGATCAGATGTGGATATAGGTTTAGACACATGTGGAGGGGAAACATGAGGAGGAGGAGGAGGAGGAGTAGCATATGTGGATGGAAAATTGATAGATGTTGCAGCTGACTCATGTGGAGGAGAATGATCAAGAGGATGAGGAGGATCATTTGATGGAGTAGAGGATGTGGATGGCTCTATTGATGAGCTATATGTAGTGTGATCATGATCACTAGACCTCAACATATCGATGAGATTGATCACACCAACAATATAACACATCAACATCATCATGTCACGAGGAAAACACCTCCATGTAGAAGAGAGTGCCTCTACTCATAATATGTCTCTAGGGGGTACAAGTACCACTCCATGACTAGTCATGACATGGCATAGCTCATATACTACCTCCATCTGGACTCTTGAATCCATCCTACGCCGCATGTGTGGTCTCTATACTACTTGATGTTGCTCCTTTGCCTCCTCCATCACTTCATCCTAATGTTGGGGAGACACATCTCCAACATATGTGTCAATATATTCAAAACCATAGATAATAATTATAAGATATTTTGAAACAAAATGTTGCAATAAATTACATGTGCATTAAATAAGACACAAAAATATGCAAATAGATTCATCAAAACATAACGATAACATTACTTCTCTTATCTGTTGGCTCCTATGTTGTAAATCATATGGTTGGACATCCTATATGATCTATCCCGCCACTCTACAATATCAAGGACTTTATCGCCCTCCCTAGACAATAAATCAATAATCATCCTTCCCATCGGATTAATGAGATGCTCGGATTGGCCCCTCTTGGGCATCAACTTCCCCCACATGTGCATACGTGCATAAAACATAGGGATATCAAGAAAGTAGGGTATCACTATATGAGTGGCATGAACCATCTCAAAAAATAGTGTATACAACTCAAACACAAATGGGAAGAATCTCATCCCATAAAAAACAGAGAGATAGTGATATAATGCATGAAAAAATTGTCTAAAAAATGCATCCGCCCACCTAATCAATCGGGTCTCCCACAATAAAATATCTACATAATACAACATAGGGAAACTAATTCACTACCCATTAGAGAAATATTGTGAAAGTTACGAGAGCATATAATAGAGGAACCTAACATCCTCTCTCTCAAATTCACCTATCCGCAACTGACCACCTTTAACCTGGAACTCTGAATCTGAAGTAATATCTGGACTGACATATATTTTCACATATGCTAGTTGGGTCTCTCCTACAGCACCAAGTAATAGCATGGGGAAATTGAGTGAATATATTGCCCTCTTAGACAACCCAGTAATAAAATATAAATCCTCCTTCGTGTGATGATACCACATATCTGGACATACCCTAAACCAATGTCTCCCATGATCCCATCAATGGATCAACTGATATAACAATGAAAAGTTTCCCCTTAGGGATCTTCCCTCCTGATAAAACTTTAGGAGGAAAATTCCCATCAAAATGTCATGAGTATGTTGTGAAATCAGGCAAGGGTAATCCTCCCTATCCCTCTCCCTGGCCTCTCACTCATGCACAAAAGTATATGTCTCGACTCTCCACTTCCACACCTTCTTCTACTCTCATCGTCATCATATTTGATTCACATACAAATATTGTTAGGAACATATTTAAAGATAAAATAAATTGAAATTATAAAAAAAAAATACATATATAAATGACATGTGTTTAAAAAAATCCAAAATTGAATTTTTTTTTGCAAAATCTATAAAATAAACCAGTGCACCCCTAATAGTTCATATGCCCCATGGTTGGTGCACTCTATCAAAAAAAAATCACTAAGTGGTGCATCCTATGGGACTATCATCACCGATGAATTCCTTTTATCAATAATGTTTCATCTTGTTAACGAAGATGCACTGCAACGCTAAAATTTATAGCACACAAATACAAAGTACCATTTGTTAAACAAAATGCACCAGTGTGCCATGTCTACCAGAGAACCAGCATGATGTGTACCAGTTACATTGTCTTTACAAAACTAGTGTGTTTGGTGGACCAATGGGAACCTCTAAGCTAAACTTTGATTTCACAGTTGAAGCGGTGCGATGGGTTACTATCAATGCACCGACACTACCGTGATAGTGCAACACCCACATTTTGTACATTAGTGCATTGCAAAGGATAGAGCACCAGGAATGGTGCATCCAATTATATTCCCCGCTATGAAAATTTAAGCAATATATGTCTCATTGTTCTTCTCTACACAAGATCGATGTGTCTAATTACAATGGTTTCACTGCTGCATTAAATTTTATAAATCGTTATGTAAGTGGTGCCCCTAGTTAAGTGAAGTGTATCAGTGGGTAATGTTACACGACACTGACGTGATTTGTTCGATGTATGTATGGTTTTTATAAAGTATGCCGATGCATTTGAAACTTGACGTTTTGGGATGTTATGTCTCATGTTCGCACCGATGCGATTGGGTGCAATTTGTGCACTGTTAGGTTAATTTTCCATACAACATTGAGCTAGAAGTGTGGTTAATGAAGTGAAATGTGTTGGTTGTTGGAAAATTTATTTTCATTGATGTCAACCCTAGAAGAATCCCTGAAGCAAGGTTGGAATCTTCTAGAAGTGATGGGTGTATCTGAAGAAGTCTTCAAAGTGGTCCCCTTATGGCGCAGCTTTAAGAATGGACCTCAAAGGAAGATGCCTTGAAGAAGTCTACAAGAAGCCCTGGAAATATTGTTAAGTGGTTAATAATCCCCAAAGGTGTGGTCATGAAGCCCAAATTTGATTGAATAAAAAGAGTATGAAAGACATTCCAAATGCATGAAAAACATCCATTGATTGATAGTCCTCATCAAGTTGTCTCCAATGGTAGGTGGCACACCACGTGGTTCATCACAATTGAGAATTTATGCCCTATTAAAGATGAATCCCCAAAGTATAGTCAAGAATCCCTGGATCTAAGGTCAAGAAGTTATAAGTTGGCCCTAAAGTCAAGTAAAGGAGAAAAAAGTTGTTGCAAACAAGAAGTTAGAATTCGACTCAAGGTCAAGTAAAGAAGGTGCTTGGAAAAGTATAAATACACATTAAGAACCTCTAATTTTCATCATTCAATATTGTTTTCTCTTAGCACAATATTGGCAGCAAATTTTAGAGGGAATATGAAGTAAAGAAGGGAGAAATTCCAAGGGAAGATGAAGTCTTGTAATGATGTGTTCTAAGTTATGTTTTTTAAAGGTCATGTTACCATTTTCATTATAACTTTTTTTATAAAATGATTCAGATATAAAAACTTGGAGGATGTTGAGAAGACGTATCAAGATACCTATGGTACAAATTTTATCTTCTGGGTCGTTGTACTTTTGGAGATAAAATCTGTGGAAGATAGGATATTTGACTAGTCCTGTAACTAGTCTCAAATAGGTGTTTCGGGTAAAATAGTCATAACATATTCATAGAGGATCAAAATTATGTGAGAACATATGCATTGGAAATATGATAGTCTATAGTATTTTTTATGTGAGTTTCATAATAATATATATAATATTGAACATGTGGCATGATATACAAGTTCTCTCACCAGAATAGGACAAAATTCAGGAAGGTCTGCCATATTCGCTATATCTTCTTCTTAGTGATGCGTCAAGGAGTGAAAAATGGAGGAATTTTAGACACTATATAAAAAATTATTAGGTACAATTTCCATACCTTTATTAATTACAGGTATGAAGTTATACTTGTTGGAAGTTAGGGTTTGTGACTAATCCAAAAACTAGTCCCAAACAGGTATTCGAGATAAATTTAAGAAGTGATGTTGGCTTATATGTAGACCCATGTGGACCTAGGATCTTTATGTGGATCCAATTTCTAAGTGGACCCAGTTTGATGATGATCATATATCAGTTATGGTCTATCTGGTTTTGATGATGTTGGTATACCAATTGTGGTGGATATGGTTTTGATTATGATGATGTATCAGTATCAATGACAATAATAGTGACAAGTTGATTATGGTTTGATTATGATGATGTATCAATATCAGTGACATTTATAGTCACTGGTTGAGTCTATTTTTGATGATGATGATGCATTAGTAACAATGGCAGTTACATTGATAGGTTGAGTTTGGTTTTGATGATGATTATGTATCAGTGAAAACAACAATGATAGGTTGAGTCTCACACTTATATTATAGGGAGGAAGGAAGGGGAAAGGAAAGGGGGTTGAATCCTCCTTTCAGTTGGAGATAGAAATTTAGGGAGTTGTATCTTCCTTCAGGTTGGAGCCTGTAAATTAGAGGGTTGGAGCCTCCTTCCAGTTGCAGCTAGAGAATTTGGGGAGTTGTAGTTTCCTTCGGGTTGGAGCTTGTAAATAATGGGGATGGTGCCTCCTTTCAGTTGGTACTAGATAATTTTTTGATTTGGTGCTTTTGGTGATTGTAATCTTGAATATACATATTAAAAAGTGTTATGTTGTTTTCTCCCATTTGGTTTTCCACGTAAAATTCTAGTGTATTGTGTATCTATGGTTGTATGTTTATGATATATTTAATGTAACATTATCTTGAATGCATAAGTGATAAATTGTTGATAATGTGATGTTTACAAGTTGTGATTCAAAATGGTAAAATTTTCTCAATATTGATTCACCCTCCTCTCAGTATTAGTGAATATTCCAGCAATTAGTATTAGAGAATGTCCCTCAAAAACAGTCTAACCACTTAAAGGAAGATCATGGAATTCATGAAGTGCACGGATAATGAAATGTCAATGTTTTATGGTCATAACTATGAGATCTAGAATAAAAGGATGAAATTATTTCAATAGGCATAGGGGTATGATGTTTTTTATTCAATTTTTATAGGATACACTGCTACAAAGAAACCTTGGACGACTATAGCCAAGAAGAAATTAAAAAGGACCAACAAAATAGAAAAGGATGCCATCCTAGATGCATTACATGATTCGGTAAAAGTAAAATTAGGACAATATTCATCATCCAAATAACTTTGGGATAATATACACAATCTCAACTACAAGTAATCTCTTCTTGCAACCACATAGCCAGAGCATGTTGATCAAGATAAAGAAGATGTTGAGATAGAACAAGAGGAAAGAATATCATCATGTCAGATAGATTTAGATGAAGAAGAATAAGGTGAGCTAGATCTTGAGGCAGAACTAATTTATTCCTTAAGTGAGCTAAAAGGATAAAGGAAGAAAAATAAGTCCCTCAAGGATGAAGTGATCAAGCTAAAGGAAAATTATGAAAAAGTCCAACAGATTATCATAAATATAAAGGTTCAATTGGAAGAAGGAAAAGTGATCGAAGAAAATCTAAAAAATCGGTTAGAATAAAAGGAGTGTTTGGAAGCCGAAATAGTATCACTAAGAAAGGAAGTAGAGAAGAAAGAATATATATTAACAAGTCATCTTATGGAAATATCTGAGGACTTAAAAAAGATTGAAGCAGAATTTAGTCAACAAGAAATTATATTTGAAGAAGAAATCATCTCATTGAAAACCCAACTTGAAGAAGCAAAGAGAATAGAAGAAGTAATGAATATCCAGATGATGAAGAAAGAAAAATATTGTGAAAATCTTGAAGAATAAGTCATCACATTAAGGGTTGAAGTTGTCAATCTCAACAAGAATTTGTAAATGTCTCAAGTACTAGAATATGTTCTCATTTTTCAAAGGTCACCCTTCAATAAATTAGGTCTTGGATACATTGGTGAGGTCTCATGCAAAGAACATGAAAATTCCAATCCCAACAAGAGTGTCAGAGAGAGAGGAATATCCACACAACTAGTAATGAAAGTTGAAGAGAAGTGTTCCAGGTTTTCAGAAAGTAAGAATGAAGAGAAGGCTAATAACTATGCAGACATTCTCAAAGGAAGGAAGCATGGTTAGAAAGAGTCAAAGAGGAATGAATGCACAATAAGTGTATCCCCAAGAAGACTTCTACCTTCAGGAATCAAAAAAGCTTCATTCATTATGAAGGAAACAACAAAAGAGAAGATTGTGATTAGAAAAGGTATGAATCCAAAAGGACTACACGACAAAGAGGATCATTGGCTCCCAGGTATCAAATTTTATTTCATGGTTATTGTTTTACTTGTAATAACTTTGGACATAAAGATGTAGATTGCAGAATATATGGAAGAAATGTTCAAGCAAGAAATTTTTATGTATCCCCCTACAATATTGAATCTTACAAATTCCACAACTATGGACATATATCTCACGATTGTAGAATCATGATGAATTATTCCTTGAAGGAAAACACTGATATCAAATACAAGAAGGTTTGGAGAAGAAATTAAAAAAAAAAAACAAGTGAACGAAGAAATCCCATAGATCATACTCACGATAATTACATAATTGTGAAACCATGACGAATCTACAAGAAGAGAGGAAGATGTCAGAATTCAAACTAATGATCTTGCAACAGAGTAGGCATATGTATTGTTCTAAGAAATCTGGCTTGGAGATTCCCAGTAATGTGAATTTTGAAGAGGGGGAGTCTAAGCAGCAATTATTACATATTAGAGAACTATCTTTCAGACAGTATGAAGTGTTGCAAATTTTGGAAAGGAAGATTCATAATGGTTTGATGGAAACAATGCAGAATGTCTTGTGTTAGATTGGTTGATTAAGGAGCTTCTTTTGGAACACATCCCCATGTAGGTATGAAGAGGTTGTTGTAGAAATTTATATTTTCGACACACTAGTTCAGTGGGAGTTAACTGACTAGTTCTATTTTAGACTTTCTAATATTAGACCATCACTATTATGCATGCATTCCTAATTATAGGATTTCATTTCCTATATGAGTGAAGATCACTCACTCATTGATTAGATCATAATATGCATTGATTCTCATTCTTCATTGTGTATCTCTCTTCCTTTTCTTGATAATATTTGTTTGTGTATGCTTTAGCTAGGCCTCTTGTGCAGGTTTCCATGAAACACTAACATGGTATAAGATTCGATTTGCTTGGAGAAACCCAAACAAGCCAGAGAAGAGCGAAGGAGTATTTGAGAAAACCTAGTTTATGCCATCATCGTGGCCTATCCCTGTCGAAGGGTCCGACGATTTCTCTCATACTAATACACAGCCAAGATGCAATGTCGTTGCATTGTGTTATTCATCTAGGCTACGATGATTCATTTTTTCATTTTTTCACAATCGTCGCACTGTGTCCTTCACTAAGGCTGCAGCAATTCAACAACCCTCCAAAAATTAGTTTTATGTAGTAAAATTGTGATATCTCAAAATCCGTGATCTAGGTCGGGCTGAAATTTTTACCAAAGACGTATAACATAGGGATGATCATGCTCACCAAAAATATCCAAAACCTGCATCATATTTTAGGAGATATAACTTTTTTATCATATATATAGCTGCCATTGCACCGTCAGTCATGTATCAAAATCCACAATCTGGGTTTTCAAGATCTTTTCAGAATCAATAGTAGGGATGGAGACGATGCAACTTCTTCAATCGAGTCTGGTGATAATAAACACGCCTTACAACTATTTTGAATGGAATCCAAAGGCCACATTCCAACTCAAAAGAAAAGGAATATATAATTTGACGATGGCGACATAAACAAATCCTACATCAGTGATTGAGAAGACCATATGGGTGAACTGTAAGGATGAGGCCACATGACTAATTCTTGAGTTAATATCCATTGATTTATGGTTTCATGTTTCCACATGCAAGACTCCAAACGAGATTTGGACCACCTTGGTGTTGGTTGTGGAGCCTGATTATCTTCCTGATTTATAGGTCTTTTACTTTCAGCCATGTTTATACCCCATGAAGTATTTACACCCCAAAAGTATGTACACTCTTTCAGCCTTGTAAAAGTATATTGTAATTGCATTGTAAATATGGACTGTTCATTATAAGGTCGCAGATCTAACGGTAGAGATTATGTTAGGGTTTTTTTTTTACCCTAGAAGGCAACCCTCTTTTATGAGGGAAATGTATTGCAGCTATGGATGATGGGGAATATTGTATTCTGAGAGAGAAGACTGTGAGAGAAAGAAGAGGAAGTTACATCAGGTTTTGTTGTAGGCTGTACCCCTTCATTTGTTGGATAATAATAAAGGAAGGACCTGGCAATTTCTCTGGTGGACGTAGCCCACACTGGGTGAACCACGTAAATCTGTGTCTCTCTTGTATTGTGTGTCTTCTTTGTTTTGTTTCTGCATTTGTTTTATTTTA
>ML817914.1:28227-38330 GCA_009831015.1 Picea engelmannii
GATTTCTTTACTAAATTTAAATCTTTGATTTTGAGCTTGGGTGAATGTGGTATTGACAATTCTACATAAGAGAAACAACTTATTCTAACAATCTTGGCCAAGCTAGGACCAGAATATGTTGTATATGTCTTCAATTTCCATTCTGGCAAATGTCTTTTGGGAACAAATTGGAAAATGCCTATGCTGGCTCAGTTCATTGAGTCTCTCACACAAGAGCAGACAAAACTCATACATATGGGCCTCATGAAAGATCCCAAAGCACATTCACTGACCATGCATGATGGAAAAGGGTCATCCAATCAGAAATCGATGAAGAAACGAAAGGAGCTATTACATCCATAGTCAAAGAAGGAGGGATATTCCAAACCCTTCAAGGATTCTTCAGGTTCCAAAGATTCTTCAAATTCCAAAGGGAAGAAGAAGAATGGAAAGAAGTGCACATATTGCAATAAACTGAATCATGAAGAATCCACATGCATGAAGAAGTAGATCGACCTTATGACACAGGTACTTCAAAAGAATAACCTTGGAGACTTCATTCCTAAAGGAGCCAAGAAGAAGAAGGAAGAACACCATGCACCTAGAAAGGTAATCATCCTGCTCTGGTTGAAATTAATTCCTTATCTTATTCATGGATTATAGATTATGGTGCATCACATCATATGGCAGATAAAGAGGAATTTTTCTCTTCTTTGAGTCCATGCTCAAGACCCCCTATTCTCATGGGGGATGATACTCCAGTAGAAGTAGCAGGAGAAGGGAGAGTGGAACTCCACAATGGAAATTTTGAGAATGTTATACTTGTTCCAAATCTTTCTATGAATCTGCTCTCGGTTTATCAGATCACTCAAACAGGTAAAAGGTTTGAATTTACATCAGATTCAATTACTGTACTTGACATGCATGATAGTTCCATTATTGCAGTTGGTGAGTTAGATCACAAATCACGGTTGTATAAGTTCACTAAGTTTACTGACTATGACTCCTCCTTGCTACTTAAACATGCTAATGATAGTAGTAGAGTATGACATGAGATATTTGGTCATTTAAACTTTAGGTACATGCAACGAATTTCCAAGAAAGGAATGGTCAAAGGCTTTCCATACATTCAATTTTCTGAAGGGGTTTGTGAAGGATGCATTCTTGGCAAGCATCCTGAAGAGAAATTTGAAAAGGGGAAGGCAAGGAGAGCCTCCTCTTCCTTGGAGATTGTTCACAGTGATCTCATGGGTCCATTTCCACATCCGTCCATCAGCAAAGCAAGGTGTGTTCTTACATTTATTAATGATTACTCACGCTATACTTGGGTTTATTTTCTCAGACAAAAGTCTGAAGTTTTTGAGCATCTCAAAGACTTCAAAGCTCTAGTAGAGACACAAACAGGGAATAAAATCAAGATCCTTTGTACAGACAATGGAGGGGAGTATATCAACAAATCTGTTCAGAATCTTTGTCATGAAGTTGGTATCCAGTTGTAGAACACAGTTCCATACACTCCGCAATAGAATGGAGTTGCTGAAAGGAAGAACATGTCTCTCAAGGAGATGACTAGTTGCATGTTGCATGCAAGACCACTTCCATCCAAGATTTGGGCTAAGGCACTTAACTATGATACTTACATATAGAACAGATCACCACACATATATGTTGAGGATAGGACACCTTTTGAGGCTTGGACAAGTGACAAACCAGATTTCACACACTTCTGCATATTTGGATCTAGAGCATGGGCCCATATTCCTTATGAAAAGAGGAAACCCTTAGATCCACAGAGCACACCTTGCATCTTTTTGGGATACCCAGATGATGTGAAGGGGTAAAGATTGATTGATCCCTCTACAGACCGAATCATCATTGAGCGCATTGTTCAATTTGAGGAGAGTCCTTTGCATGCACCTCCAATGCAACATGTAGAGACTCTTGTGCTTCCATCAGTTCCAGACATCAAAGATGATGATTCCACACACTCAGATGCTACATATTCATACAAAGATTCAGAGTATTCTATACATGCAAATGAGCATGTAGTACAACCAAATGAGGAGACATTGTTGGAGCTTCAGCAAATGCCCAAGTGGGCATAGTCCACACTTCAGGCAACAGGCAGCCTTGCAGGGGATCCATTGGATTCGACGAGGACTTGATCTTAGCATTTAGATCCTTCTCATGTACTTTCATCTTCTGAACCAGCGATGCCCATGCGTTGTTATATGATTCAATTTTCTGATCCACATACCTACATTGAGGTTGTTGGCAATCCACTATGGGAAGCAGCCATGAAGGAGGAGCATGACTCTCTCCTAGAGAATCAGACTTGGGATCTGGTTCCACTTCCACCAGGGAGGAAACTTGTTAGATGCAAATGGGTCTACAAGACCAAGAGAGCAGCAGATGCTCAAGTGAGCAGGTACAAGGCTAGATTAGTTGCAAAAGGATTTTAGCAGATTCATGGGATAGATTATGATGAGACCTTTGCTCCTGTAGAAAAGATGGACTCCATTCGCTTGGCTCTAGCCATTGCAGCAGCCAAAGGATGGGAAGTTCACCAGATGGATGTGAAGAATGATTTTCTTCATGGTGATGTTTCATAGGAGATCTGCATGGAGTAGCCACAAGGGTTCATTCAAAACTCATCTTTAGTATGAAGATTGAAGAAGTCTCTCTATGGCCTCAAGCAGGCACCTAAAGCATGGTGTGCAAAGATGGATTCTTACTTACTTTCACATGATTTTGTTAGATGTAAATCCGATTCCAATGTTTACATGTTAAGGACTACTGACTCTGTGATGATATTAGTTCTTTATGTTGATGATCTTTTGATCACTGGTAGCTCTGCTTCAACCATTTCTTTGGTCAAAGATATTTTGCATGATAGGTTCTCTATGACAAACATGGGTCCACTACACTTTTTTCTTGGTCTTGAGATCAATCAGGATGCTTTCAACATCAAAATTTCCCAAGCTAAGTATGTCAAGGATATTTTGTATAGATTCCACTTGACAGACTGTAATTTTTCACCTACACCCTTCTTATCTGGGATCAAACTTGAGGATGGCAGGGATACACCATTAGTGGACAACACTTTGTATTGAAATTTAGTGAGGAGTCTTATGTATCTCACCCACACCTGTCTAGATATCCCATATGCAGTAGGAGCAGTTTCTAGATACATGCAAGAACCCCATGATCTTCACTAGAAGGCTTTCAAGCGCATCCTCAGATATGTTCAAGGCACTATGAGTTATGGGATTCACTATGCAACTGGTTGTGCATTAGATCTCATAGGCTTCACAGATTCAGATTGGGCTAGTGATAGCATAGATCGCAAGTCCAGGTATGGGTAGACTCTCAATTTGGGGTCAGGTCCAATTTGTTTGTCAAGTAAGAAGAAATCATCCATTGCTTTATCTTCCGCAGAGGCCGAGTACAAAGGATTAGTCAATTGTGTCATTCAAATACTTTGGCTTCAACACTTCCTTATCGAGCTTGGCATCCAGTTCATTATCTGACTATCATATGGTGTGATAATCAGAGTACACTTAGATTTTGAAGAGATCCAGTACAGCGACAACGAACCAAACACATTGAGGTCCACATGCATTTCATCAGAGATTTATTACATGACATGATCATTGATTTTCAGTTATATCCTTCCTCTAAAAATTATGCTGATATATTCACCAAGACATTCACTGAGAAGAAGTTTTAGACTTTGCGGGATTGTCTTGCAGTGAAGAACACAGTTTCCTAGAAACAACCTTTTCTTTTTTTGATACATTGTCTTTTGAGGGGGGGGTTTGTTCCCACATGGTTTTCCCTCTTTCCTCATTTTTATATAGTGTTCATTAGTTACATTGTACATGAGTACCTAAAATGGCCTAGTAGCCGAGACTCATTTTTTACTCCATAGTGATGTTCAAGGGGGGTGTTGGAGAAATTTCTATTTTCGGCACACTAGTTCAGTGGGAGTAGCACTAGTTCAGTGGGAGTTAATTGACTAGTTCTATTTTAGACTTTCTAATCTTAGACCATCACTATTATGCATGCATTCCTAATTATAGGATGTCATTGCCTATATGAGTGAAGATCATTCACTCATTGATTATATTATAATATGCAATGATTCTCATTCTTCATTGTGTATATCTCTTCCTTTTCTAGATACACTTTTGAGGGAGAGATTCATGATTGAGGATTCCAAGCATGTATTCAAGCATGGATATATTCATTATCGATTTGAGAATGTGTACTTGTTGTAGACTTGTATAGTTTTACATGAAGATAGAGTAGAGTAGTGAACATGTTTGATTCTTCTTGAGAAGCCGGAATATGTGGTGATCAGTTGCAGCAGATTTGAAGAATCTCTCAGAATAGTGAAGTGGCAGATTAGTCAGCATAATGTGCAGTTTAGTAGGAGATTCATGGACAGTTTTGTGACATATGGACAAAGATGAAATCATGAGATATTTGGCAAGTCTAGTAGAATATACTTGACATGAACCATAGAAGATACATGATAATGAATGAAAGCATGATCTCAAGAGGGATTACAAAAATACTAGTAGGCATTATCATCAAGAGGAATGTTTAGTAAAGAATAAGACTAAAAAAAGAAGCATATTGACAAGTGGAACCAGCTAGTCACAGGAAGGTAAACCATGAGAGGAATAACAAGACAGAGGGAGAGAAACTATCGCGATATGTTATACTATCAAGGGAGGATTGTTGAATGATTATGTCATTGATTTCAACTCAAACATGAATACTTCAAGACTAGTGATGAAGGAACCTTGACATGAACGCTTTTAATATACGTCAGTGTATTACAGTAATAGGATGTACCAATGGACAAGAGGCCCCATAAGAGAGGAAAGGAAGAATACAAATGAATCCCCACATTGATCTACATGGCATCTTCCAAAGAATAAAGGGGTACAGAGATTATCAAAAGAAGGTATATTGTCAGGGGGAGTTACCCTTTTCCATTAATGTTAAAGGGCGAGAGAAAAATTAGAATCATGAAGACAGTGGGATAGATGGTCACAGGAGGAGTATGAGGGTTTCCATTGATGCAAAAGGGTGGTATTGTTGAAAAAATGGTTTTAATTTATTTCAACCCTAGAAGAATCCTTGAAGCAAGTTTGGAAGCTTCTAGAAGTGATGGGTGTATTTGAAGAAGTCTCCAAAGTGGTCCCCTTATGGCGTAGCTTTAAGCATGGCCTTCATGGGAAGATGATTTGAATAAGTATACAATAATATATGGAAATATGGTTAAGTTTTGAGTGGTTAATAAGCCCCATAGGTTTATTCATGAAGCCCGAAGTTGATTGCATAAAAAAAGTATGAAGGACATTGCAAATTCATACAAAATATCCATTGATTGATAGTCCTCGTCAAGTTGTCTCCAACGGTAGGTGGCACACCAAGTGGTTATTCGCGATTGAGAAGTTATGCCCTCTTAAAGATGAAGCCCAAAGTATGGTCAATAATCCTTAGATCTAAGTTCAAGAAGTTTTAAGTTGTCCCTAAAGTCAAGTAAAGGAGAAAAAGTTGTTGCAAACAAGAAGTTAGAAGTCATCTCAAGGTTAAGTAAATAAGGTGTTTGAAAAAGTTTAAATACACATTAAGAACCTCTCATTTTCATCATTCAATATTGTGGTCTCTTAGCACAATATTGGCAGTGAATTTCAGTGGGAAGATAAAGTGAAGAAGGATGAAATTCCAAGGAAAGATGAAGTCTTGTAATGATGTCTTCTAAGGTATATTTGTTAAAGGTAACCTTACCATTTTCACTATAAATTGTTTTATATAATGACTTAGATAGAGAAACTTGGATACTATTGAGAATACATATCAAGGTACATGTGGTACAAATTTTAGCTTCTATGTCATTGTACTTTTGAAGATACACTCTGTGGAAGATAGGGTTTTTGACTAGTCCTATAACAGGTCTCAAATAGGTGTTCCAAGTAAAACAGACATAAATTCTTCATAAAGGATCAAAATTCTCTGAGAAAATTGCATTGGAAAGAGTATAGTCTGTAGTATTTTTTCTATGATTTTTCGAATCAGATATCAAATATTTAGCGTCTGGCATGTTGTACAAGTTCGCTCTCTAGAATAGGCTAGAATTCAGGAAGTTCTGCCATATTCTCTATATCTCCTTCTCAGTGATGAGCCAGGGAGTGAAAATTGGAGGAATTTCAGAGAAGATATCCAAGAATATTGGGTACAAGTTTCAGACCTTGATTCATTACAGGTGTAGATTTATACTTGTTGGAATTTAGGGTTTGTGACTAATCCAAAAACTAGTTCCAAATAGGTGTTCAAGATAAATTTAAGAAGTGATGTTGGGGTTTATATGTGGACCTAGGATATTTATGTGGACCCAATTTCTAAGTGGACTCAGGTTGATGATGTTGATATATTAGTTATGGTGTATCTAGTTTTGAGAATGTTGATATATTAGTTGTGGTGGATCTAATTTTGATGATGATGATGTATCAATATCGGTGAAAGTAAGAGTGAAAGGTTGAGTCTGGTTTGATGATGATGATGTATCAGTATCAGTGACAGTTACAGTGACCATTTGAGTCTAGTTTTGATGATGATGATGATGTATCAGTATTAGTGACAGTTACAGTGACAGGTTGAGTTTGGTTTTGATGATGATGATATATCAATGACAACAGTAGTGACAGGTTGAGTCTCGAACTTATATTCTAGGAAGGAAGGAAAGGGAAGGTATTTGAAGCCTCCTTCTAGTTGGAGTCGGAAAATCTAGGGAGTCATAGATTCCTTCAAGTTGGACCCTGTAAATCAAGGGGTTGGATCCTCCTTCCAGTTGGAGCTATAGAATTTGAGGAGTTGTAGCTTCCTTCAGGTTGGATCCTATAAATCAAGGGGTTGGTGCTAGATAATTTTGGAATTTGGTGTTTTCGGTGATTGTAATCTTGAAGATGTATATTAAAAACCATTATGTGGTTTTCTCCCCTTTGGGTTTCCACATAAAATTTTGGTGTATTGTGTATCTATGGTTGTATTTTTTTGATATATTGAATGTAACATGATCTCTAATGCATAAGTGATAAATGTTTGATAATGTAATGTTTACAAGTAGTGATTGAAAATGGTAAAAAGTTCTCAATAATGATTCACTCCCCACTCTCAATATTGGTGAATATTCCAACACCAGTGTAGGTAGAATCCTATTGTGTGTCAGTTTTGAGGAGTTCTAAAGGACACACCACGTTGTAAAGGATATATTACCTAGAACAAGGTGTCCAATGAGATGCCCTTCTATGAAACATCAGGAAATATATGTCTCGATGTGTTTCATTATACATTTTCAGTGTATTGGATTACAATGGTTGCACTGCTACGTTAAATTTTTTAAATCATTATTTTAGTGGTGCCTTTAGTTGAGTGAAGTACAACAGTGCATAATGTTAAACAACATCGGAGTGATTTATTCGGTGCGTATATGTTTTTATAAGATATGGCGATGTGTTTGAATATTTATGGGTTGATGCATTATTTTTCCCATACGTCTCGATGTTGTTGGATAGAATTGGGGAACCGCTAGGTTAAATTCTATATATCATTAAGCTAGAGGTGAATTTATGAAGTAAAATGTGTCGGTGTGAGTCGAAGAACATTGTGCCTCATTTTCAGGGAATTTCAACAGATGCACAACTTTATTTTTTATAATTCATCACAATGCACTTGACAAAACTACACCAGGACGTACATGTATTCGATGCCCCAGAGGTGGTTCTCACTAGGTATTTAACATAGTAAACACCACTTTGGGTCGAGTCGAACCATTCAGGCACACCATGCAAAATTGGAAAAAAAAAATTGAAAAAACTTGCAAACTTCAAACTAAATTGTAATTTTGAATTGATGAAAATGCATATAGGAAGGCAATAAATAATTTTCCTAATCTCTTATGTCCTAAGGAGGCATGGTTGCACCGTTGAGATGAAATGAAAATTTGTGGTAATTTCAAAAATTTGGAAATGTGTGGAATCCAACAATGGAGCTATCCAAGTCAGTGTAGAGCACCTGAAACAAGGCATATTAGGAAAAATTGTTGGTTGTCAAGACTGATTATCTTCCTGATTCAAAATCCTGAATCCTGTAGACATGTTAACAAAGGGAGTAACTAGGGAGAAAATGATTTATTTCTCAGTTTCAGTTGGTCTTCAAGCATGAAGGTGAAGATGAGAAATTTTCCAGATCCAAGAAGGTTCATAGTCCAGCAAATACAATAGCGGTGGATTTGTTGATATCAGTATCCAAGTGGGAGATTGTTGGTTGTGGAGCCTGATTGTCTTCTTGATTCAAAGGTATTTGTTTCTAGTCATGTTTATACCCCATCAATACCTTACACCCCAGAAGAATGTACGCTCATCCATGTAGGGGAGTGCAGAGGGGGGTTACCCCCCCTGCGGGGTCCGGGGGGGGCTATCCCAAATCAAGACTTGGAAATATAGAGTGTTGGAATTGTGGGAAGAAAGGACATATGAAGAAAGACTACAAAGCTCCAAAGAAACAAAGAGATGGACATCAGGATAAAAATCAGGAATCAAATGTAACAAGTGATGTGTTACAAGATGCTTTGATTCTTTTTGTATATAATATTTATGAGTCTTGGGTGGTAGATTCAGGGGATTGATTTCATGCCACACCCCATAGGAAACATTTTCTAGATTATGTTCAAGGTTATTTTGGACAAGTTCATTTGGGTGATGATTTACCATGAAAAAGTGTTGGAATGGGAAAGGAAAAAATAAAGAAAAGCAATGGAAACCAATGGTTGTTGAAAGAGGTAAGAAATGTTCTAGATCTAAGGAAAAATCTAGTTTCAACATGATAGTTGGCAAGTGAAGGTTGTATATCCATATTTACATATTAGGTGTGGAAGGTCACGACTCACCAAAGGATCATTGGTAATAGCAAAAGGAGAGAAGGTAGGTACATTGTATTAATGTACTAGTAATACTGACTCTTCCATCTATTTAGATTCTATTGAAGTGGATACAACATTGTGGCATCATAGGCTTGGACACATGAGTGAGAAAGGGATGCAGAGACTTCACAAAATAATTTTTTTTCCATATCTTAAACAAATTGATTTGGACTTCTGTGAGCATTGTGTTTATGGAAAACAGAAGAGAGTCAGATTTCTCAGAGTCAGAAAAGAAAAGAAGAGTGAAAGGTTAGATCTTGTGCATATAGATGTATGGGGACCATCTCAGGTATCATATCTTGGTGCCTCTCATTATTATGTTACTTTTATTGATGATGCAACTAGAAAAACTTGGGTTTATTACATTCGAGAAAAATATGATGTTTTTGATACTTTTAAGAAATTGAAAGCTTTGGTTGAGAATGAGACAGGAAAAAGGTTGAAGTGTCTCAGATCAGATAATGGCAGTGAATATTGTAGAAAGGAGTTTGATGATTACTTTTCATACCATGGGATTCATAGAGAGAAGACATTTCCAAGAACACCAGAAGAAAATGGTGTTTCAGAAAGGATGAACAGAACAATCATGGAGCATGCAAGGAGTATGAGATTGCATGATGGTTTTCCCTTATAGTTTTGGGCAGATGTTGTAGATACTATTGTTTACTTAATAAACAGAGGACCTTCAATCTCTTTGGATGGTAGAATTCTAGAGGAGGCATGGACAGGTAAAAAGGTAAACTATTATTTTTTGAAGACTTTTGGTTGTGAAGCATTTGTCCATATTGATAAAATAAAATAAAACAAAGCTTGAGGAAAAATCCAAGAAGTGTACCTTTATTGGACATGTTATCCCCGATATCTAGGGATAACTAGGAGATCATGTCTCGAGGCCCACATGGTCCTAGACATGGAGTACCGAGAGCAGGAGCGACCTGAGCATGGTCCGGGAGGACCCATCTTCTTCTTCTCAGCCAGACTTGTCTTGCCAGCAGTACCAGCCTCCATCACTACCAGCTTGGGCTTGCATCAGAAAAGGCTCTTGCTCCATGAGGTAATTGGTCCGAGGTATCATGGTATGTGTCATATTTGATCATTATAACCCTCTTATGTATGCATTAGATCTCTT
>ML817914.1:42028-66968 GCA_009831015.1 Picea engelmannii
AAAAAGTAAAACCAGAATACACAGTGCTTGATGAGATCACTAAAAAAGAAATTCCAAAGAAACCAAAAAATCAAAATGTACAACAACTGGAGAAACAGGTACCTCAAACTCTTGCAAGTGTTGTTAGAATATCTACCAAGTTAAGTAGACCCCCTGAACGATACTCTCCATCATTGTATTATTTATTGTTGACTGATTTTGGTGAACCAAAATGTTATGAAGAGGCAATGCAGGTAGACACCAAAAAGAAGTGGGAGAAATGCATTAAAGAGGAAATGGATTCCTTGGTAAATAACCATACTTGGGACTTGGTTCAGTTGCTTGCAGGAAAAAGAGAATTGCAAAATAAATGGGTTTACAAGTTGAAGGAAGAATATGGAGGAAAAAAGCAATACAAGGCTAGACTTGTTGTAAAGGGGTTTGCACAAAAGAAAGGTATAGATTTTGATGAAATATTTTCTCTTTTTGTTAAAATGACTTCAATTATGACTATTTTAAGTCTTGTGGAAGTAGAATATTTTCATTGTGAATATTTAGATGTAAAAACAACTTTTCTCCATGGGGATTTGGAGGAAGATATTTATATGTAGCAGCCAGAGGGGTATAAGATCAAATGGAAGGATAATTTGGTATGCGAGTTGAAGAAGAGCTTGTATGGCCTAAAGCAAGCTCCAAGGTAGTGGTATTTGAATTTTGATAGGTTTATGACAGAACAAGGTTATAAAAGATGTCATTCGGATCACTATGTTTATTTTTTAAATCTAGAAAATGGAAGCTATATTATCTTGCTATTGTATGTAGATGACATGTATATTGCAGGGTCTAATATGCATGATATAAATATGCTCAAGAAGAAATTAGCTAATTCATTTGCGATGAAGGATTTAGGTGCTGCAAAGAAAATCCTTGGTATGAGAATAACAAGAGACAGGAAAAATCACAAATTGACATTCTCTCAGGGTGAGTACATAGAGAAGGTGGTGGAGAGGTTTAGAATGCAGAATGAAAAACTAGTTAGTACACCTTTGGCCAGCCATTTCAAATTAACTAAGTAAATATGTTGCAAGACATAGGAGGAGATAGAATACATGTCCAGGGTCCCTTATTCATCAGCAGTGGGTAGCTTGATGTATGTGATGGTTTGCACAAGACCAGATATTGCACGTGCAATGGGAGTTAAATAACATTGGGAGGAAATAAAGTGGATTCTCAGTTATTTGAGAGGTACTTCTACTCATGCATTATGGTTTGGAGGATCAAACACTTTTCTACATGGATATGTTTATTTGGATATGGCAGGTGATAAAGATAGCAGGAGGAGCACCACACGGTATGTTTTTACTATAGGTGGAACAACAATAAGTTGGATTTATAAACTACAAAAGGTTGTTGCACTTTCAACAACATAAGCAAAGTATATTGTTGCTACAGAGGCTAGTAAAGAAATGGTTTGGTTACAGAGGTTTATGGAGGAATTGGGAAAGAAGCAGGAGAATATTAGGTTGTACTATGACAGTGAGAGTGGGTAAAATCATGAATCTGGGTAACACTTTGGGTCTCCAAAATTTCTAGCGGCAATTTTTCGACCGAACAAATGTTTCTTTCGGCCGAAATATTTTTCGGCCGAAAATTTTCACGTCAAATTTAACGGTGCCCTCGAAATTCGTGTACAATGTTTTTTGGATGAATTATTTTCCCATGGTAAGCATATTTCGGCCGAAATACATTTCAGCCGAAACATTTTTTTTTAACGGATTCCGTTAAAAACTAGGTTTTGGCCGAAAGAATATTTCGGCCAAAAACTTGAAAATGGGACTCTTTGAAAGAAAATCCAAATTCTCTCCATCTTACTTCATCTTTGGAGGTAGAGGACTCCTACAAATACTCAGAATTTAGTTTGAGAATTGATACCAACATTTTTAAAATTGAATCTACTTTCATTGGGTATAATTTGTTTTCATTTTCATTGTTTTTATCTAATTTTATTTAATTTTATAAAAAAATCACTGCATAATATTTTTACGTGAGATTATGATTCGGTGAAATGAAAAATCCATATCTCTAAAAATACACAACGGAAAATTATGGAAAATTTATATTCATAATTGTTAAATTGTTCTCTTCAAAAGGGTATTTTTATATTTTACTTTTCAGTAAAAATTAAGATAGATACAAGGTGTAGAAAAACACGTGTTTAAAATCTGCAACGTTTTCATCTTGGTCGACTTCAAAAAATTCTAGAAATAATAATATTCATCCGTTAGATTCAAAATTATAGTCATAATAAAATAGAGTCTCTGTATATTGTTGCAGTATATTTCATTTCTTAAAAACATAAGTTTAATAATAGATACATTGTTGTGGAAAACGATAACTCATTATCATTCCTTTCATGTTTAAGGAACATACTATTAAACAATTGTCAAATTGACATATCAAATCTTGATAAAAAAAAAATGAAAAATAATCATTAGAAATATAACAAAATTATTCACAAGTTTTGTTTTTACGGTAAAGTGAAATTCTAAATAAAAAAAAATACTTTTGTATTCTGGAAGTTGAAGAACTTGTGAAAATACAGTTTTTTTTGTCATAAAACAAGCAAAAGTGTTACCCATCTTCATGATTTTACACGAGTGTCATAAAACAAGCAAAAGTGTTACCCATCTTCATGATTTTACACGAGTGTCATTCATCTTGCAAAGAACTCAAGTTGGAAAAGATACACACTAGCTAGAATCATGCAGACATGTTAACAAAGGGAGTAACCAAGGAGAAACTGAGTTTTTGCTCAGTTTCAGTTGGTCTTGAAGCATGAAGGTGAATATGAGAAATTTTCTAGGTCCAAGAAGCTTCATAGTCCAAAAGATACAACATCGGTGGAGTTGTTGAGATCAGTCTCCAAGTGTGAGATTGTTGGTTGTGGAGCCTAATTATATTTCTGATTCAGAGGTCTTTGTTTCCAGCCGTGATTATACCCCATGAAGACCTTACACCCCAGAATAATGTACACTCATCCACGTGGGGGATTAAATTTGGGGGTTACCCCCCTGCGGGGTACGGGGGGGCTATCCCCCTAGATGGAGGGTCTATGGGAAAGTAGGACCTGGATGGGGGTTCAAGGGAGAGTGTTCCATGATGGGGGTTCAGTGGTGAAGCCCCCGAAATAAAATTTTCCTTGTAAATGTATATTTTAATTCCATTGTAAATCTGGACCATTCATTACAAGGTCTCATATCTAACGATAGAAGTGATGTTACGGTTTTTTTTCCCTAGAAGGAAACCCTCTTTTATGAGGGAAATGTATTACGGCTATGTATCATAGAGAATATTGTATTCTGAGAGAGGATATTATGAGAGAATGAAGAGGAAGTTACAATGGGTTTGTTGTAGGTTGTATCCCTTCATTTGTTAGATAATAATAAAGGAATGACCTCAAAATTTCTCTAGTGGACGTAGCCCACACTGGGTGAACCACATATATTTGTGTATCTATTGTATTGTGTATATTGTGTGTTTTATTTCCTCATTTTTTTTATTTAATTTCTCTTTGATGTTGTTTTTTTAACAACTGGTATCAGAGCGAAAGGTAACTCATAGGAAAATAGGGTTCTTGGTTCGAGTGGGAGCAATGGCGGAAGATGTAAAGTTTAGGGTCGAGAAATTTAACGGCCAAAACTACCAATTATGGAAGATGCAGATGGAATATTATTTATATCAGAAGGATCTATTCCTACCATTGGGTGGAATAGAAAAGAATTCAACGGCTATGAAGGATGAAGAATGGGATATTCTTGACAAAAAGGCTCCAGGAACGATAAGGCTGAGCCTGGCAGCATCAGTGGCTTTAAATATTTTGAAAGAAAAGACAACGAAGGATTTGATGGACGCATTAGCTAAATTGTATGAAAAACCCTCTGAATCCAATAAGGTATTTCTAATAAAGAGATTATTTAATATGAAGATGTCAGAAGGTGGGTCTACTACAGATCATTTAAATGAATTTAATACGGTTACTAATCAACTAAGTTCTGTAAAAGTGGACTTTGATGATGAGGTTAGGGCTCTTCTATTCTTGTGCTCATTTCTACAAAGTTGGAACGTCTTGGTCATGGATGTAAGTAACTTTGTATCTGGTTCAAATACTTTAAAATTTGTTGTTGTTTTTGTTATTATCCTTAGAGAGCAAATGTGACGAAAATGCACAGGTGAGACATCAGGTAATGCATTGAACATGGAGAATGGGGGAAGACAAAAGGATAGAGGAAAGGGCCCAGGGAACTATGGGAATTCTAGAAAGAGTAGATCCAAATCCAGACTTGGAAAGATAGAGTGCTGGAATTGTGGGAATAAAGGACATCTGAAGAAACATTGCAGAGCTCCAAAGAAACAAAGAGAATGACAGCAGGAGAAAAATTAGGAAGCAAATGTAACAGGTGATGTGTTACAAGATGCTTTGATTCTTTTTGTAAATAATATTTTTGAGTCTTGGGTGGTAGATTCAGGGGCTTCATTTCATGCTACACCCCATAGGAAACATTTTCTAGACTATGTTCAAGGTGATTTTGGACAAGTTCATTTGGGTGATGATGCACCATGCAAAATTATTGGAATGGCAAAGGTAAAAATAAAACAAAGCAATGGAAACCAATGGTTGTTGAAAGAGGTAAGACATGTTCCAGATATAAGGAAAAATCTAATTTCAAGAGGACAGGTGGCAAGTGAAGGTTGTATATCCATATTTATAGTTAAGTTGTGGAAGGTCACCAAAGGATCATTGGTAATAGCAAAAGGAGAGAAGGTAGGTACATTGTATTTATGTACTAGTAATATTGACTCTTATATCTCTTTAACTTCTAGAGGAGTGGATACATCACTGTGGAATCATAGGCTTGGACACATGAGTGAGAAGGGGATGCAGATACTTCACAAAATAAATTTGTTGCCAAATCTTAAACAAATTGATTTGGACATCTGTGAGGATTATGTTTATGGAAAACAGAAGAGAGTCAGATTTATCAGAGTCGAAAAAGAAAATAAAAGTTAAAGGTTAGATATTGTGCATACAGATGTATGGGGACTAGCTCATATATCATCTCTTGGTGGCTCTCATTATTATGTTACTTTTATTGATGTTGCAACTAGAAAAACTTGGGTTTATTGCATTAAAAAAAAATATGATGTTTTTGATAATTTTAAGAAATGGAAAGCTTTGGTTGAGAATGAGACAGGAAAAATGTTGAAGTGTTTCAGATCAGATAATGGAGGTGAATATTGTAGCAAGGAGTTTGGTGATTATTTTTCATACCATGGGATTCATAGAGAGAAGACGGTTCCAAGAACACCACAAGAAAATTGTGTTTCAGAATGGATGAACACGACAATCATGGAGAGTGCAAGGAGTATGAGATTGCATGCTGGTTTGCCCTTACAGTTATGGGAAGATGTTGTAGATATTGTTGTTTACTTTATAAACAGAGGACCTTCAAGCTCTTTGGATGGTAGAATTCCAGAGGAGGCATGGAAAGGTAAAAAGGTAAACTATTATTTTTTGAAGACTTTCGGTTATGAAGACTTTCGGTTATGAAGCATTTGTCCATATTGATAAAGAAAAAAGAGAAAATCTTGAGGCAGCATCCAAGAAGTGTACCTTTATTGGATACAGTGTTAATGATTTTGTTTATCGCTTATGGGATTATGAAAATAACAAAATTATTAGGAGTAGGGATTTCATATTCAATGAGAACTTCATGTACAAAGATCAGTTGCAAGGAAAGAAACAGAAAAAAGAAAAACCAAAAGACACAGTGCTTGATGAGATCACTGAAAAAGAAATTCCAAAGGAACCTTTAAATCAAAGAGTACAACAACAGGAGAAAAAGGTACCTCAAACTCCTGCAAGTGTTTTTAGAAGATATACCAGGTTAAGTAGACCCCCTGAACGATACTCTCCTTCATTATATTATTTATTGTTGACTGATTCTGATGAACTAGAATGTTATGAAGAGGCAATGCAAGTAGACACCAAAAAGAAGTGGGAGAAAGGCATGAAAGAGGAAATGGATTCCTTGGTAAATAACCATACTTGGGACTTGGTTCAATTTCATGTAGGAAAAAGAGCATTGAAGAATAAATGGGTTTACAAGTTGAAGGAAGAACATGGAGGGAAAAAATGGTACAAGGCTTGACATTTTGTAAATGGGTTTGCACAAAAGAAAGGTATAGATTTTGATGAAATATTTTCTCCTATTTTTAAAATGAATTCAATTAGGACTATTTTAAGTCTTTTGGTAGTATACGATTTGCATCTTGAACAGTTGGATGTAAAAATATCTTTTCTCCATGGGGATTTGGAGGAAGATATTTATATGTAGCATCCATAGGGGTATGAGGTCAAAGGGAAGGAGAATTTGGTATGCAAGTTGAAGAAGAGCTTGTATGGCCTAAAGCAAGGTCCAAGGAAGTGGTACTTTAAGTTTGACAGGTTTATGATAGAACAAGGTTATAGTAGATGTCATTCTAATCACTGTTTTTATTTTAAAAAGCTAGAAAATGGAAGATATGTTATCTTGCTATTGTATGTAGATGACATTCTTGTTGTAGGGTCTAATATGTAGGATATAAATGTGCTCAATAAGAAATTACCTAGTTCATTTGCGATAAAGTATTTGGGTACTGCAAAGAAAATTCTTGGTATCAGAATAACGAGAGACAGGAAAAATCACAAATTGACATTGTCTCAGGGTGAGTACATAGAGAAGGTGGTGGAGAGGTTTAGAATGCAGAATGAAAAAACAATTAGTACACCTTTGGTCAGCCATTTCAAATTAACTAAGGAAATGTGTCCCAAGACATAGGAGGAGATAGAACACATGTCCAAGGTCGCTTATTCATCAACAGTTGGCAGTTTGATGTATGCGATGGTTTGCACAAGACTAGATATTGCACATGCAGTGGGAGTTGTGAGAAGGTATATGAACAATCCAAGTAAAGAACATTGGAAGGTAGTAAAGTGGATTATCAGGTATTTGAGAGGTACTACTACTCATGCATTATGTTTTGGAGGTTGAAACAATTTTCTACATGGATATGTTGATTCAGATATGGCAAGTGATAAAGATAGCAAGAGGAGCACCACAGGGTATGTTTTTACTATAGGTGGAACAAAAGTAAGTTGGATTTCGAAACTACAAAAGGTTGTTTCACTTTCAACAACAGAAGCATAGTATGTTGTTGCTACAGAGGCTAATAAATAAATGATTTGGCTACATAGGTTTATGGAGGAATTGGGAAAGAAGTAAGAGAATAGCAAGTTGTACTGTGATAGTGAGAGTTCCATTCATCTTGTAAATAACTCAGTCTTCCATTCGAAGACTAATCATATACAATTGAGGTACCATTTCATACGATCTGTCTTGAAAGATGGACATTTAAAGTTGGAAAGATACACACTAGCCAGAATCTTGCAAAGATGTTAACAAAGGAAGTAGCCAGGGAGAAATTGAGTTCTTGCTTAGTTTCAATTGGTCTTCAAGCATGAACGTGAAGATGAAAATTTGTTTATCTCCAAGAAGGTTCATATTCCAGCAGATACAACAGTGGTGGATTTTTTGAGATTAGTCTCCAAGTGGGAGATTGTTGATTGTGGAGCCTGATTATCTTCTTGATTCATAGGTATTTATTTTTTATCGTGTTTATACCCCATGAATACCTTACACCCCAGAATAATGTACATTCATCCACGTGGGGGAGTGCAATGGGGGGTTACTCCCCCTTGTGGGGTCCGGGGGCAAGCAGGACCTCGATGGGGGTTCAGGGGCGAAGCCCCCAAAGGAAAAATTGCCTTGTAAATGTATATTGTAATTTCATTGTAAATCTAGACCATTCATTATAAAGTTTCATATCTAACGATATAAGTGATGTTAGAGTTTTTTCCCAAGAAGGTAACCCTTTTTTATTATGGAAATGTATTTCGAATATGTATCATAGAAAATATTGTATTCTGAGAGAGGATACTGTGAGATAAATAAGAGGAAGTTACAATAGGTTTGTTGTAGGTTTTATCCCTTCATTTTTTGGATAATAATAAAGGAAGGACTTGAAAATTTCTTTGGTGGACGTAGCCCACACTAGGTGAACCACGTATATTTGTGTCTCTATTGTATTGTGTATCTTTTGTGTTTTATTTCTGCATTTGTTTTATTTTATTGCTCTGTGATCCTGTTTTTTCTAACAATTGGTATCAGATTGAAAGGTAACTCGCAGGAAAAGAGGGTACCTGGTTCGAGTGGGAGAAATGGTGGAAGATGGAAAGTTTAAGGTCGAGAAATTTAATGGCCAAAACTACCAATTATGGAAGATGCAGATGGAATATTATTTTTATCAAAAGGATCTATTCCTACAATTGGGCGGAATAGAAAAGAATTTGACGACTATGAAGAATGAAGAATGGGATATTCTTGACAGAAAGGTTCTAGGAACAATACAGCTAAGTCTGGCAGCGTCGGTGGCTTTCAATATTTCGAAAGAAAAGACAATGAAGGATTTGATGGACACATTGTCTAAATTGTATGAAAAACCCTCGGCGTCCAATAAGGTATTTCTAATGAAGAGATTATTTAAAATGAAGATGTCAAAAGGTGGGTCTATTGCAGATAATTTAAATGAAATTAATACGGTTAATAATCAACTAAGTTCTGTAAAAGTGGACTTTGATGATGAGGTCAGGGCTCTTCTAATATTGTGCTCATTGCCAAAAAGATGCAACGGCTTGGTCATGGTTGTAAGTAACTCTCTCTCTGGTTCAAATGCCTTAAAATTTGATGATGATGTTGTTGTTATCCTTAGAGAGGAAATGCAACAGAAAATCATGGGTGAGACATCAAGTAATGCGTTGAACATGGAGAACAGGGGAAGACAAAAGGATAGAGGAAAGGTCCCAGGGAGCTATCGGAATTATAGGAAGGGAAAATCCAAATACAAATTTCAAAAGATAGAGTGATGGAATTGTGGGAAGAAAGGACATCTAAAGAAATATTGCAGAGCTCCAAAGAAACAAAGTGATGGACAGTAGGAGAAAAATGAGGAAGCAAATGTAACAGGTGATGTGTTACAAGATGCTTTGATTCTTTCTGTAGATAATATTTTTGAGTCTTGGGTGGTAGATTCAGGGGCTTCATTTCATGATACACCCCATAGGAAACATTTTCTATATTATGTTCAAGGTGATTTTGGACAGGTTCATCTGGGTGATGATGCACCATGCAAAATTGTTGGAATGGGAAAGGTAAAAATAAATCAAAGCAATGGAAACCGATGGTTGTTGAAAGAGGTAAGACATGTTCCAAATCTAAGGAAAAATCTAATTTCAAGAGGACAGTTGGAAAGTGAAGGATGTATATCCATATTTACAAATAAGGTGTGGAAGGTCACCAAAGGATCATTGGTAATAGAAAAAGGAGAGAAGGTAGGTACTGATAATACTGACTCTTCTATATATTTAACTTCTACATGAGTGGATACATCAATGTGGAATCATAGGCTTGGACACATGAGTGAGAAGGGGATGCAGATACTTCACAAAAGAATTTTTTTTTCCATATCTTAAACATATTGATTTGGACATCTGTGAGCATTGTGTTTATGGAAAACAAAAGAGACTCATATTTCTCAGAGTCAGAAAAGAAAAGAAAAGTGAAAGGTTAGAGATTTTGCATACAGATGTACGGGGACCAACTCATGTATCATATCTTGGTGGCTCTCATTAGTATGTTACTTTTATTGATGATGCAACTAGAAAAATATGGGTTTATTGCATGCGACAAAAATATGATGTTTTTTACACTTTTAAGAAATGGAAATCTTTGGATGAGAATGAGACAGGAAAAAGGTTGAAGTGTCTCAGATCAGATAATGGAGGTGAATATTGCAGCAAGGAGTTTGATGATTATTGTTCATACCATGGGATACGTAGAGAAAAGACAGTTCCAAGAACACTACAAGAAAATTGTGTTTCAGAATGGATGAACATGACAATCATAGAGTGTGCAAGGAGTATGAGATTGCATGTTGGTTTTCCCTTACAGTTATGGGAATATGTTTTAGATATTGTTGTTTACTTAATAAACATAGGACCTTCAAGCTCTTTGGATGGTAGAATTATAGAGGAGGCATGGATCGGTAAAAAGGTAAACTATTCTTTTTTTAAGACTTTCAGTTGTGAAGCATTTGTCCATATTGATAAAGAAAATAGAACAAATATTCAGGAAAAATCCAAGAAGTGTACCTTTAGTGGATATGGTGTTAATGATTTTGGTTATCGCTTATGGGATTATGAAAATAACAAAATCATTAGGAGTAGGGATTTCATATTCAATGATAACGTCGTGTACAAAGATCGGTTGCAGGGAAAGAAATAGGAAAAAGAAAAATCAGAAGACACAGTGCTTGATGTGATCACTGAAAACGAAATTCCAAAGGAACCAAAAAATCAAAATGTACAAAAACAAGAGAAACATGTACCTCAAAATCTTGCAAGTGATGTTAGAATATCTACCAGGTTAAGTATACCCCCTGAACGATACTCTCCTTCATTGTATTATTTCTTGTTGACTAATTCTGGTGAACCAGAATGTTATGAAGAGGAATGAAAGTAGACACCAAAACGAAGTGATAGCAAGGCATGAAAGAGGAAATGGATTCCTTGGTAAATAACCATAATTGGGATTTGGTTCAGTTGCCTACAGGAAAAAGAGCGTTGAAGAATAAATGGGTTTACAAGTTGAAGGAAGAAGATGGAGGAAAAAAGCGGTACAAGGATGGACTTGTTGTAAAGGGGTTTGCACAAAAGAAAGGTATAGATTTTGATGAAATATTTTCTCCTCTTGTTAAAATGACGTCAACTAGGAATATTTTAATTCTTTTTGTAGTAGACGATTTGCATCTTGAACAACTTGATGTAAGAACATCTTTTCTCCATGTGGATTTGGAGTGTAGCACCACTCTTCGGTGCCAAGGCTTAATCGCTCTGATACCAAGTTGTAGCACCACTTTTCACTCACTACTGTGCAGGTGTTACTACGCGGAATAACAACATTCTCACTCACAATTAATCACATGCATTCAAAACAAGTTAAACACATTCAACACAGAGTAATCATACGATTTACTACCATAATCAACAATCAATACTATTTAACATCAATTCATATACATAGCAGAATACATGATGATTATAATACACAGAGATACAAAAACATAATTAAAGCATCATCTGGTACTTATCTTTGAACAGTAGTAGATTCCACCAACCAAGTGCAGGCCTTCCACGAACCTCCCAGCCTTAGACCACACTGCTCATTAGCTTAACAATGGGTCACCCCCGAGTTGTGACTAAGCTCCACCCCAAGACAAGGAATCCTAGGCTAGGTTGAGGTTATAGGGAAAACACACAGTCACAAGGAAGGGATTCTCTCCCAGGAACCACTCATGCTCACTATCCACAGACTCTCCTTCCCCACATGCCTATTCCACCCTAGGAGTATACACCTTCTTTGTCACCTAGACAGTCCTTCGGCTGCTAACCTCCCTTGCCTTGGGTTACAGCAACAGACGGGACCAGAAGTCTTCGAGCTCTGTGGCATCTACAGGGTTCCTTCCAGGAGTTCTCTCCTTTCTCTGTGCACTCTCTCACCTGGAGAGAGTCACTCACAGGCCAAACCACCTATTCTTCTAACCTCAATCACCTCTCTCACCTAGAGAGAGAGTGTTGCACAACTGGCCAACAAGCCACACACAGTCCAGTATTGTGTGGTCACAACAACCCATGGGGAAAACAAACATGGTCTTTCCAACAAGTTCAACAATGGCAGGTCACTTCTTATTTCTCAATCCGCCAACACGGGATACACTCACACTCTGGTTGTCGGGGACGCGTGACAAACAATCCACGTAGGGGTCAACACAGGTTCGAACTATTCAAATAGGGGATGTACCGGATATCCCAGAACAAACATAGATACATGCCTTTTTGGTTCAGAGGATGCATGAGGGTTTCTCTGCAGGAGTCAAACCAATTCACCTTCTGGCAGTTGAGGTTCAAATGGAGGAGGAACCCCCCCCCCAAACACGGCTCGTCTCAGCCTTTTATTGCATGCACCAGGGTTGACACTTGTCCCCCATGTGATTGCATGCATTCCTTGAGCATGTGTTCCTCCCACCATTTGGAAATCACATGTCCTTCCAAAAGGACTTAGGTTAAAATGTATAATGCAAATATATTTTGGAATAATATTAAAATAGTATTCTCAACACTTAAGCCCCTAGGCTTATCCCCTAGGCTCAACACTTATCCCCTCTTCCCACCTTCCAGCCCATAATCCCTTGCCCACTCTATGGAATCTTAGTCCCCCATCACTCATTCATCATGGTGGGTCTGCACGCAATAGTGTTCATATTTTTATTAATGTTTTGCATGAATACATATACAGAAGCAGGCTCTTGGCCTTCAACACTTAGGCTCCCTGGCCTAATAATCACATAAGCCTACTAGATTATATAAACTTGGCTCACTAGCCTATAAAACATACTTACAACTCATAATGCAAGCTTTACATCAGGGCTCGACCTTGGGGACATTACAATCCCCTCCCTTATTTTTGCACTGTCCTCAATGCAACTTTCACACAGCATCAACAAGATTTCCAAAATATTCAAAAATATGCGGGTATTACGCCCGTATAGCGTCCTCATGCTCCCATGTCACTTCCTCAGGATCGTACCAGGTCCACTAGACCTTTACAAGCTCAATAGCTCAATTCCAGAGATGTTTTATTTTCCTGTCCAATATGCGCACAAGATGAACTTGTAGGACACTTTCTGGTTCTACCTGAATCATATTCCAATCGATTACATTATTAGCATAAGGTATATATATTTCTTAAGTAATGAAATATGAGACACCTTAGATACAGTCATGGATCCAGTAATGCAACCATATATGCAATGTATATGTATGTATATACAAACAAATTCAATAACCTTAAAACTATATACAACATACACAACATACAATAAATAGAGAATTGTACTTATCTTTTGATTGAGAGACCTCCCACCCCATAGCAGAGCTATGACTCCATCGGGAAATGGCTTCCCAAGATATCCATGCTCCACAATCCTTATCCACATGGTCTAGGCCAAGGTACCAGACCTCAGCAACACTCCAACCATTCAAACCTCGGCAGTACTCCAACCAACGGTCTCTCATTCCCCACATGCCTGTCCCACCTAGGAATATACACCTTCACAAGCACAGTCCATCGGTGCTACACCTCCCGTCCTTGGGCTTGGCAATAGGCTAGATCGGAAGTCTTAGAGCACAGTGGTTCCAGGAGTTCCAACTTCCCTCAAAGGTTTCCAAGCAGCATCTTCCCGAGATACTCTTTGTAGCTAACATTTTAACTTTTATCAACATCATCTCATCTGCATCAACCACATGCAGTTATCATGAGAGAACATACAATAATTCATTTAGGAATTCCAATTAATTCGAAAGGAAATACAACTTTTATTCCCAAAACATGACGTCCTATTTCATGACTCATCTTGGTTGTTGCCACATTATGAATGCAGTCATCCCTATGATTTTTCCACAGGCACAAAACTGCCTACAATTTTCCTGCAAGACTTTATCTTGCATACTGCCAACAAATTGTAGGTATTCTCTGTACATCATAATTCAATATGTACAACACCTTATGCAATAATCTTAGAATTTATGCACCTGGCAATTCAATCACAATTACCAAACAACTTGACCAATAGAATGAATCGTCATTCTATGCATATGCATGTCCATAGTTAACAATAGCAAGTTCATTATTTCAATTTTCTGAACATAAAATTTTATGTAGTCTCCATTCTTGTGACTACCTGGCTTGTAACTTTCCTGTTGCAATGTTTAACAGTTCCTGAAATGTTCTCAATTTCAGGGGTTAGCAACATTTCAGCCATCAACATAATTATTTCCATGCAATAATATATATGCATGTACTTACCAAACATATTCAAACATTGCACTTAGTATGCAATTATATCACTTATTATGCATGAGTGTGATTCTCAATGCATTCTTATTCAGTGCACCTTACATTGAATTACATAATGCTCTCTATCTCAGTCATGTATCTCACCATCCATGGGTTGGAATTCTGGCCAATGTGTTGCCACATTCTCCATACACTTCCCATTATCTTTCCAAATAATTGGATGTCTTCCTTTCCGACCCGAAAACTACACCAAGAATATAATTTTGTGGTGTTCATTAGTGTTAGCAAAAAGGTTGCAGCCCAAGTTTATTTAAAAGTAGGAAGCTTCTAGTACCTAGTGTGGCTCGTAATCTTTCCATATCTGTACCTTGCCATATCCAACCATGTCTTGGTCTCATACATGAATAGCTTTATGGCATTCATTCTTGTAACAATTTCTTATCTTTTAATTATTTGGTTATTACCCCATAACCAAATTAACATGACATTCTACTATGTCGATGCGTGCATTCAGAAGCTAAAAAGATTTGAATTAACACAGGCCTACAGCCTTTACCACATCCAGTGGTATGCATTCAAATAATATGATCATGTGATTTAATAACATAGCTCTGGCTGAGGAAATTCTTACCATAATTTCCTTTCAACAATTATGCAAAAAAAGTGATAAAAACTCATACCTGCATGACTGCCATTAAAATTATACTACCTGAATATCTAATAGCAGTAGAAGCTTTCATGCTTCTTTTATCAATCTTATAACCAGCACTTCAGCTCTTTGTTGCTTCCTTCATTAAGTAACAACATTACCAACAACACTTGCAACTTGCAAGCATTCTTTCCTCTAGATGTCCCAACGAGCCAAAACATACTTGCTGCTACAAATTGCAGCAACTTCTTTCTCCATTTAACACTTTTTCTTATGGATCCCACAAGCATTCAATTCTTCCAGGATTCCTGAATCTTCTTGTGCTCTCCACTGTAATCATTGTGCATGATTATTCCTGCCCTAAGCACTTTCGATGCAGTTCCCCACCTCAGTCGGGTCTGCTAACCTCCCAGTCAATGGGTCTTTAGCTCTTTGAGCTGGAGTAGCTCTTCGGGTCCCTACTAGAACCCCCACAAAACAAAACCACAGGCCTTGCGTGAAAACTCTCCTACGAGAACTAGCGGTGGCACAAGTGTCTCCCACATGGCCACTTGCTATGACCACGCGCATATCTAGAAGGCATTTCAGGATTTCATGTACCGAGTGTTTCTATATGAGTCACCCTTGACTCTCTCTATCCCAGAAATCAGAAGCAAGAGTCTAGCGCGTGCTAGCTCTTCCTTTAACTTCCACCAACGTGACCTATAGCTATGACCTGGGGTCCCAACTTCTGAATGTTATGGGACTTTACCCTTCGTAAACTTTGAGGATTGGCTATCCTCCTTTCTCCGGAGGTTCGAACTCCCAAACCCCATTTACCTCAGATCAAGGTCCACAGCTTTCTAGATTCGATGGTCCAAATCAATTCCTCACGAATCAACAATTCGCATTTTGGGGTTGGAAAAATAGTTTCCCCTCTTTTCTTCTGATATCTAGTTTTCTAAAATCCACTTGAGTCATATATAACGACTCAAAGCTCCTCATAATCCACCGGCGTGGATCCTTTTCTGTGAATCCAGACTTCGCGGCTCACGAATTAGAAAATAGTTCTCTTCCCTTTTCAAATTTCGTCTTCATAGAATTCAAGTGTGTCAGATCAATGGCTGACACTCACCGTGAATCAATGGTCTATATCTCTCCTCGCGGATCGTAAGTTCATGTTTTGGGATTTTCGAGAACAAATTCCTCTGTTTTCCCAACTTTGGATTTTCTGATTTCCCGATGAAAGAAATCAATGGTTCTCTCTTCCTTGAGATCGACATTTCAATACCTCCCCTAAGTTTTCGAGTGTTGAATGACTCTTAGTGTTATACTCCTCGCAGTTGGCTAGATCCGACATCTCACGGGTTTTCGACACTTCTTACTGGAAGCGCTCCATCGTTCGATTCTACCCTTGTTAATCTCTTTCGCGATTCGGGACTTGGAGTGACGAAGAATTTGGCCTACGCTCCAAGTTCACGATCCCCGAATTCACGAAATGATCCAATGGTTCAAAACCAACCACGATCAATGACCCATGTTTACTCTGAATCCTAGGGTGGCGATTTTCTCCATCCACTAACCACCTTCCAACTTCTGGCTATCTTACGGTCACCACGATTTCGCGAGTTCTCCATGAAGAATTCCGACCGTTCATTGAAATTCTCAATGACTTCTTTCCAAATATATTGGCGTCAATTATTTTGGAACTGAATTTCTTCCTAACTTGAAGGATCTCAAATAATTCGATGGTGTTTTCCTTCCCAAGCTTTGGTTAATGAAATTTTAACTTCACCTTGCCGCACACTTGCGCTCGACATGCGAACTTGCATTGTTTCTCTCTGAGCTTTTAACTGACTCAGTCTCAAAGGGACTCAAACCTTATGTGTTTTTTGAAAGACTTTCTGGTGCCCATCTGGCACCCTCTACGCTCGTCTCCTGGAATATTTTGAACTTAAAACAAGTTCCCTCTATAAGCACTCCTTACGCTTGATATGCACACTCTACTTACAAAATCTCTATGTTATCTCTTCTGAGCTTTGTTTTCTGAATTGGAAGCATTATGTGTCTCTTCCATTTCTTTGCACTTTGTGGCAATTCAAAACAGTTCTGGCACTCGTCAACCTTCTGCAATACAATGCACAGATGACTAGAATTTGTCAAGCCTTCATTTCTTGACAATTCCTTCATCATTCATAAACAATCCAATTTATGAAAATGTTTCAATTTCATGAATTTTGTGAGCTCTTATCAGCTCTGTACTTTCGAGACTTCATGACTTTGGGTTTTCGGGTCTTCGGTACCCAGGAGTTCACAATGCAGTGACTCCCAACCTTTTTTCATTCCAATTTCCGAATTCTAAAAATTCGGTTTCCTTACTCTCCGGGCCCACAACACAGCTGTCGTCCTTAAAATCCGCTACGATTCTTTTGTCTGGTTTTAGGGTTTCAGTCCACGAGGCTTTCAGACTTGCTTTCCTTTCCAACCCTGGACTTCCAAAATTCCGATTTACTTTACCCTCTGGGCCCACATAGCACAGTTGTCACCCACAACCACGGTGGCACGTGTCACATTTAGGAGGATCCACGTCGCTTTTAACAATGTCATCGGGTCCCACCACTCTCTCTTTTCTTCTCAACCCACTGGAACATGGTAGACATTCATGTGTCCACGTCCATTCCAAGTAAAATCCAACGATCATATATTTCTCAGATCTACGGCGCAGATCCTCTCGGCGTTTCGGGGTTTCGGGCATCGAAAGTTCGTGCATCCACACATCTCAAACTTTCGTTTGCCAAAATCCTAAAATCACTGTCTACTAAACTACTTGATCCAATGGTCAAGTTCTTCTCCCCATGATATATGGTGTAGATTGTTTTGGGATTTCAGGGTTTTGGGTTTCGAAGGTGTTCACCTCTCCTCACTTCGCATCTCCCAAAACGTCGATTTCTTCTTGGAAAATTAATGGTCCAGATCTCTCTTAGATCGACGGTTATGATCCAATCCTGAATTCGTGTTTCGTGAATTCTCACGAACTCACTCTTTTACCATTTCAAGTTACGAGTCAGCGAAAGGCTGATCACTCTCCATGTGTTCTTTCGGATGGACAGTCCTGACTAATTTGGGATTTCGTGTATCATGATTTCCACACTCCTGTGCAACTCCAAAGGGCTTTAAGCCTTGTGCACATTCTCTAGATCTGAAGGTCACAAAGGGTTCACCTTCCCTTCCGAATAGATCCTAAGGCTCCAACACTTCTGGTGCAGAGTCCTCTCTCCCTGTGGCCTTATACCACACTGGCTGCAGTTTCACAACACCGTTATACCTCCTGAGCTCGTAAGCATGGTCAAGTAACTCCTTGACACTCCGGAGCAATCCAGGGTCCAAAATTGGTCCTCCAGACACAATTTCTCCTCACACTCTCGGTCCAAAGACCACTCAACTGGCCCATCTAGGCTTAGTGTCGAAACCTTGTCTCTGATACCAAACTATAGCACCACTCTTCGGTGCCAAGGCTTAATCACTCTGATACCAAGTTGTAGCACCACTTTTCACTCACTACTGTGTAGGTGTTACTACGCGGAATAACAACATTCTCACTCACAATTAATCACATGCATTCAAAACAATTTAAACACATTCAACACAAAGTAATCATACGATTTACTACCATAATCAACAATCAATACTATTTAACATCAATTCATATACACAACAGAATACATGATGATTATAATACACAAAGATACAGAAACATAATTAAAGCATCATCTGGTACTTATATTTGAACAGTGGTAGATTCCACCAACCAAGTGTAGGCCTTCCACGAACCTCCCAGCCTTAGACCGCATTGCTCATCAGCTTAACAGTGGGTCACCCCCAAGCTGGGACTAAGCTCCACCCCAAGACAAGGAATCCTAGGCTAGGCTGAGGTTACAAGGAAAACACACAGTCACAAGGAAGGGATTCTCTCCCAGGAACCACTCATGCTTACTGTCCACAGACTCTCTTTCCCCACATACCTGTTCCACCCCAGGAGTATACACCTTCTTTTTCACCTAGATAGTCCTTCGGTTGTTAACCTCCCTTGCCTTGGTTTATAGCAACAGACCAGACCGGAAGTCTCTGAGCTCTGTGGCAGCTACAGGGTTCCTTCCAGGAGTTCTCTCCTTCCTCTGGGCACTCTCTCACCTGGAGAGAGTCGCTCATAGGACAAACCACCTATTCTTTCAACCGCAATCACCTCTCTCACCTGGAGAGAGAGTGTTTCACAACTAGCCAACAAGCCACACACAGTCCAGCACTGTGTGGTCACAACCACCCACAGGGAAAACAGACACGGGCTTTCCAATAGGTTCAACAATGGCAGGTCACTTCTTATTTCTCAATCCGCCAAAACAATATAGACTCACACTCTGGTTGTCGGGGACACGTGACAAACAATCCATGCAGAGGTCAACATAGGTTCGAACTGTTCAGACAAGGGATGTACTGGCTATCCCAAAAAAAACACAGATACACGCCTTTTTGGTTCAGAGGATGCATGAGGGCTTCTCTGCAGGAGTCAGACAAGTTCACCTTTTGGCAGTCGAGGGTCGAATGGAGGAGGAACCCCCCCCCAACATGGCTCATCTCATCCTTTTATTACATGCGTCAGGGTTGACACTTGTCCCCCATGCAAATGCATGCGTTCCTTCAGCATGCATTCCTCCCACCATTTGGAAATCACATGTCCTTCCAAAAGGACTTAGGTTAAAACATATAATGCACATATCTTTTGGAATAATATTAAAATATTATTCCCAATGCTTAAGCCCCTAGGCTCAACACTTAGCCCCTCTTCCCACCTTCCAGCCCCAAATCCTTTGCCCACTCTATGGAAGCTTAGTCCCCCATCACTCATTCATCGTGGTGGGTCTACACGCAGGGGTGTTTATATTTTTATTAATGTTATGCATGATTACATATATAGAAGCAGGCTCTTAGCCTTCAACACTTAGGCTCCCAGGCATAATAATCACATAAGCCTACCAGCTTATATAAACTTGGCTCACCAGCCTATAAAATATACTTACAATTCATAATGCAAGCTTTACATCAGGGCTCAGCCTTGGGGACATTACATGAAGGAAGAGATTTATATGCAGAAGCCACAGGGGTATGAGGTCAAAGGGAAGAAGAGTTTGGTAGGTAGGTTGAATAAGACCTTGTATGGCCTAAAGAAAGCTCTAAGGAAGTGGTATTTGAAGTTTGACAGAACAAGGTTATAGTAGATGTCATTCTGATCATTGTGTTTATTTTTAAAAGCTAGAAAATGGAAGCTATATTATCTTGCTATGGTATGTAGATGAAATGCTTGTTGCAGGGTCTAATATGCAATATATAAATGTGCTCAAGAAGAAATTAGCTAATGCATTTGTGATGAAGGATTTGGGTGCTCCAAAGAAAATCCTTGGCATGAGAATAACAAGAGATAGGAAAAATTGCAAATTGACATTGTCTCAGGGTGAGTACATAGAAAAAGTGGTGGAGAGGTTTTGAATGAAGAATGAAAAACTAGTTAGTACACCTCTGGCTAGCCATTTCAAATTAACTAAGGAAATGTGTCCCAAGACACAGGAGGAGATAGAATACATGTTTAGGGTCCCTTATTCATCAACAGTTGGAATCTTGATGTATGTGATGGTTCGCACAAGACCATATATTGCACATGCAATGGGAGTTGTGAGAAGGTATATGAACAATCCAGGTAAAGAACATTGGGAGGCAGTAAACTGGATTCTCAGGTATTTTAGAGGTATTGTTACTCATCCATTATGTTTTGGAGGTTCAGACAATTTTCTACAGGGATATGTTGATTCAGATATGGTAGGTGATAAAGATAGAAGGAGGAGCACCACAGAGTATGCTTTTACTATAGGTGGAACAAGAGTAAGTTGGATTTCGAAACTACAAAATTTGTTGCACTTTTAACAACAGAAGCATAGTATGTTGCTCCTACAAGGGCTAATAAAGAAATTATTTGGTTATAGAGGTTTATGGAGGAATTGGGAAAGAAGAAAGAGAATAGAAGCTTGTACTATGAAAGTGAGAGTTCCATTCATATTTTAAATAACTCAGCCTTCCATTTGAATACTAAGAATATACAACTGAGGTACCATTTCATACGATCCATCTTGGAAGATGGGCATTTCAAGTTGGAAAAGATACACAGTAGCCAGAATCTTGCAGAGATGTTAACAAAGGAAGTAACCATGGAAAAATTGAGTGCTTCCTCAGTTTCAGTTGTTCTTCAAGCATGAAGGTGAAGATGAGAAATTATCTAGGTCCAAGAAGGTTCATAGTCCAGAAGATACAACAGCGGTGGAGTTGTTGAGATCAGTCTCCAAGTGGGAGATTGATGGTTGTGGAGCCTGGTTATATTCTTGATTCATAGGTTATTTTTTTCAATTGTTTTTATACCCCATTAAGACCTTACACACCAGAAGAATGTACACTCATCCATGTGGGGGAGTGCAAGGGGGGTTAGCCCCCCTGTGGGGTCTGGGGGAAAGCGGGGCCCCGAAGGAAAATTTTCCTTGTAAATGTATATTGTAATTTCTTTGTAAATCTGGACCATTCATTATAAGGTCGCATATCTAATAGTAGAAGTGATGTTAGAGTTTTTTTCCCTAGAAGGAAACCCTCTTTTATGAGGGAAATGTATTGCGACTATGTATCACAACAAATATTGTATTCTGAGACAGGATGTTGTGAGAGAAAGAAGAGGAAGTTACAATAGGTTTGTTGTAGGTTGTATCCCTTCATTTGTCGGATAATAATAAAGGAAGGATTTGACAATTTCTCTGGTGGATGTAGCCCACACTGGGTGAAGCACGTATATTTGTGTCTCTATTGTATTGTATATCTTTTGTGTTTTATTTCTGTATTTGTTTTATTTTATTGCTTCGTGATCCTGTTTTTTCTAAGAACTGGTATCAGAGTGAAAGGTAACTCACAGGAAAAGAGGGCACCTGGTTCGAGTGGGAGCAATATCAGAAGATGGAAAGTTTAGGGTCGACAAATTTAACAGCCAAAACTACCAATTATGGAAGATGCAGATGGAATATTATTTATATCAGAAGGATATATTCCTACCATTAGGTGAAAAATAAAATAATTCGATGACTATGAAGGATGAAGAATGGGATATTCTTGACAGAAAGTCTCTAGGAACGATACTGATGAGTCTGGAAGTGTCGATGGCTGTCAATATTTTGAAAGAAAAGAAAACAAAGGATTTGATGGACGTCTAAATTGTATGAAAAACCCTCGGTGTCCAATAAGGTATTTCTAATGAAAATATTATTTAATATAAAGATGTCAAAAGGTGGGTCTGTTGTAGATAATTTAAATGAATTTAATACAGTTACTAATCAACTAAGTTCTGTAAAAGTGGACTTTGATGATGAGGTCGGGGCTCTTCTAATTGTGTGGTCATTTCCAGAAAGATGGAACGAATTGGTCATGGTTGTAAGTAACTCTGTCTCTGGTTCAAATACTTGAAAATTTGATGTTGTTGTTGTTGTTGTTGTCCTTAGAGAGGAAATGTGACGGAAAATCACAAGTGAGACATCAGGTAATGCGTTGAACATGGAGAATAGGGGAAGACAAAAGGACAGAGGAAAGATCCCAGGGAACTGTGGGAATTCTAGGAAGAGTAGATTCAAATCCATACTTGGAAATATAGAGTGTTGTAATTGTGGGAAGAAAGGACATCTGAAGAAATACTACAGAGCTCCAAAGAAACAAAGCGATGGACAGCAGGAGAAAAATCAGGAAGCAAATGTAACAGGTGATGTGTTACAAGATGCTTTGATCCTTTCTGTAGATAATATTTTTGAGTCTTGGGTGGTATATTCAGGGGCTTCATTTCATGCTACACCCCATAGGAAACATTTTCTAGATTATGTTCAAGGTGATTTTGGACAGGTTCATTTGGGTGATGATGCACCATGCAAAATTGTTGGAATGGGAAAGGTAAAAATAAAGAAAAGAAATGGAAACCAATGGTTGTTGAAAGAGGTAAGACATGTTTCAGATCTAAGGAAAAATATAATTTCAATAGGATAGTTGGCAAGTGAAGGTTGTATATCCATATTTACAGATAAGGTGTGGAAGGTCACCAAAGGATCATTGGTAATAACAAAAGGAGAGAAGGTAGATACATTGTATTTATGTACTGATAATAATGACTCTTCTATCTCTTTAACTTCTACAGGAGTGGATACATCACTGTGGCATCATGGGCTTGGAAACATGAGTGATAAGGGGATGAAGATACTTCATTAAAGAAAAAAATTTCCATATATTAAACATATTGATTTCGACATTTGTGAGCATTGTGTTTATGGAAAAAAAAAAAAAAAAAGTCATATTTCCTAGAGTCGGAAAAGAAAAGAAAAGTGAAAGGTTAGAGCTTGTGCATACAGATGTATGGGGACCAACTCATGTATCATCTCTTGGTGGCTCTTTTTATTATGTTACTTTTATTGATGATGCAACTATAAAAATTTGGGTTTATTGCATTCGACAAAAATATAATGTTTTTGATACTTTTAAGAAATGGAAATCTTTGGTTGAGAATGAGACGGGAAAAAGGTTGAAGTGTCTCAGATCAGATAATGGAGGTGAATATTGCAGCAAGGATTTTGATGATTATTGTTCATACCATGGTATTCGTAGAGAGAAGACAATTCCAAGAACACCACAAGAAAATGGTGGTTCATAATGGATGAACGGGACAATCATGGAGTGTGCCAGGAGTATGAGATTGCATGTTGGTTTTCCCTTATAGTTCTGGGAGGATGTTGCAGATAATATTGTTTACTTAATAAATAGAGGACCTTCAATCTCTTTGGATGGTAGAATTCCAGAGAAGGCATGGACAGGTAAAAAGGTAAACTATTCTTTTTTGAAGACTTTTGGTTGTGAAGAATTTGTCCATATTGATAAAGAAAATAGAACAAATCTTGAGGAAAAATACAAGTGTACCTTTATTGGATACGGTGTTAACGATTTTGATTATCGCTTATGGGATTATGATTAGGAGTAGGGATGTCATATTCAATGAGAACTTCATGTACAAATATTAGTTGCAGGGAAAGAAACAGGAAAAAGAAAAACCAGAAGACACAGTGCTTGATGAGATCACTGAAAAAATAAATTCCAAAGGAACCAAAAAATGAAAATGTACAACAATGGGAAAAACATGTACCTCAAACTCCTGCAAGTATTGTTAGAATATCTACCAGGTTAATTAGACCCCCTGAATAATACTCTGCTACATTGTATTATTCATTGTTGACTGATTCTAGTGAACCATAATGTTATGAAGAGGCAATGCAGGTAGACACCAAAACGAAGTGGGAGCAAGGCATGAAAGATGAAATGGATTCCTTGGTAAATAACCATACTTGGGACTTGGTTCAGTTTCCTACAGGAAAAATAGCATTGAATAATAAATGGGTTTACAAGTTGAAAGAAGAATATGGAGAAAAAAAGCGGTACAAGGCTAGCCTTGTTGTAAATGGGTTTGCACAAAAGAAAGGCATAGATGATGAAATATTTTCTCCTCTTGTTAAAATGACTTCAATTAGGAATATTTTAAGTATTTTGGTAGTAGATGATTTTCATCTTGAACAGTTTGATGTAAAAACATCTTTTCTCCATGGGGATTTGGAGGAAGAGATTTATATGCAGCAGCCACAGGGGAATGAGGTCAAAGGGAAGGAGAATTTGGTAGGCAGGTTGAATAAGAGCTTGTATGGCCTCAAGCAAGATCCAAGGAAGTGGTAATTTTATTTTGACAGGTTTATGACAGAACAAGGTTATAGTAGATGTCATTTTGATCATTATGTTTATTTTAAAAAACTAGAAAATGGAAGCTATATTATCTGGCTATTGTATGTAGATGGCATGCTTGTTGCAGGGTCTAATATGCAGGATATAAATGTGCTCAAGAAGAAATTAGATAATTCATTTGCGATGAAGGATTTGGGTACTGCAAAGAAAATCCTTGGTATGAGAATAAAAAGAGATAGGAAAAATCCCAAATTGACATTGTCTCAGGGTAAGTACATAGTGATCCGGATTATTTTCGGCACGAAATGAGAGCGGAGATATAATAAAGAAATGCACAGAGATATTGCAGATATTCAATAATATAACAGAAATGTATCAGAGATGCAACCATAAACACATATATACAGTAATACATGATTTC
>ML817914.1:76214-87119 GCA_009831015.1 Picea engelmannii
CCAAGGGGAGCCCCGCTTGGGCTTCCCTTTGATTCGTTCTCTCATGTGTGCAGGTTGGCGAGGATTTGCGCTAGGAGCGAGCAGACGGAAATGCAGGTAGTCGGAGGGCCGAGTCGTCGTGAAGGCCAGAGTGTGCTTGCGTCGAGAGGGGAGGAGCCCTTCCGATCGCGAGCAAGGATGAAGAACGTAATCTACAGACCAAGCCATGCTGCTGTTATGTGGGAGGCGTAGGGTGGCGTAAATGCCCCTGCTCTTGCCCATCAACTCCATTTAATCGCTTTCATTTCCCGGGACGGACGAGCCCTGCGGCACGGGGCGATCACGTGCCCGCGCATGGGTCTGCAACGCATCCCTCCCTGTTCTCTGCCACCTGGAGTCCACTAACACCCCATCCGGGGTTCAATTAGGAATATTTTAAGTCTTGTGGCAGTAGAAGATTTTCATCTTGAACAGTTAGATGTAAAAACATCTTTTGTCCATAGGGATTTGAAGGAAGAGATTTATATGCAGCAGCGACATGAGTATGAGGTCAAAGGGAAAGAGAATTTGGTATGCAGGTTGAAGAAGAGCTTGTATGGAATAAATCAAGCTCCAAGGCAGTGGTATTTGAAGTTTGACAAGTTTATGACAGAACAAGGTTATAGTACATGTGATTTTGATCACTATGTTTATTTTAAAAAGATAGAAAACGAAAGGTATATCTTGCTATTGTATGTAGATGACATGCTTGTTGCAGGCTCTAATATGCAATATATAAATGTGCTCAAGAGAAATTAGCTAATTCATTTGCGATGAAGGTTTTGGGTGTTGCAAAGAAAATCCTTGGTATGAGAATAACAAGAGACGGGAAAATTCACAAATTGACATTGTCTCGGGGTGAGTACATAGAGAAGGTGGTGGAGAGGTTTAGAATGCAGAATGCAAAACTAGTTAGTACATATTTGGCCATCCATTTAAAATTAACTAAGTAAATGTGTCCCAAGACACAGGAGGAGATAGAATACATGTTTAGGGTCCCTTATTCATTAGCAGTTGGCAGCTTGATGTATGCAGTGGTTTGCACAAGACCAGATATTGCACATGCATTGGGAGTTGTGAGAAGGTATATGAACAATCCAAGTAAATAAAATTGGGAGGCAGTAAAGTGGATTCTTAGGTATTTGAGAGATACTTCTACTCATGCATTATGTTTTGTAGATTTAGACACTTTTCTACAGGGATATGTTGATTCAGATATGGCAGGTGATAAAGATAGTAGGACGAGCACCATAGGGTATGTTTTTACTATAGGTGGAATGGTAGTAAGTTGGATTTTGAAACTACAAAAGTTTGTTTAACTTTCAACAATAGAATAAGAGTATGTTTCTTCTATAGAGGTTAGTAAAGAAATAATTTGGTTATCGAGGTTTAGGGAGGAATTGGGAAAGAAGCACGAGAATAGAAGGTTGTAGTGTGGTAGTGAGCATGCCATTTATCTTGCAAAGAACTTGGCCTTCCATTCAAAGACTAAGCATATACAGCTGAGGTGCCATTTCATACGATCTGTCTTGGAAGATGGGCATTTCAAGTTGGAAAAGATACACACTAGCCAGAATCCTGCAGACATGTTAACAAAGGGAGTGACCAGGGAGAAACTGAGTTCTTGCTCTATTTTAGTTGGTCTTCAAGCATGAAGGTGAAGATGCGAAATTTTCCAGGTCCAAGAAGGTTCATAGTCCAGTAGATACAACAGCGGTGGAGTTGTTGAGATCAGTCTCCAAGTGGGATATTGTTGGTTGTGGAGCCTAATTATCTTCCTGATTCAGAGGTCTTTGTTTTCAGCCATGTTTATACCCCATATAGACCTTACACCCCAGAAGAATGTGCACTCATCCACGTGGGGGATTGAAAGGGCGGGTTACCCCCCCTGCAAGGTCCAGGGGGGCTATCCCCCGGCTCGGGGGTTCGGGGACGAAGCCCTTGTAGGAAAAATTGCCTTGTAAATGTATATTGTAATTTCATTGTAAATTTGGACCATTCATTATAAGGTCGCATATCTAATGGTAGAAGTGATGTTAGGGTTTTTTTCCCTAGAAGGAAACTCTCTTTTATGAGGGAAATGTATTGTGGCTATGTATCATAGCGAATATTGTATTCTGAGAGAGGATATTGTGAGATAAATAAGAGGAAGTTACAGTGAGTTTGTTGTAGGTTGTATCCCTTCATTTGTTGGATAATAATAAAGGAAGGACCTAGCAATTTGTCTGGTAGACGTAGCCCACACTGGGTGAACCAGATATATCTGTGTCTCTATTGTATTGTTTATCGTCTGTGTTTTATTTCCGCATTTGTTTTGTTTTTTGTCTCTGTGATCCTATTTTTTATAACAACTGGTATCAGAATGAAAGTTAACTCGCAGGAAAAGAGGGTTCTTGGTTCGAATGGGAGAAATGGCGGAAGTTGGAAAGTTTAGGGTCAAGAAATTTAACAGCCAAAACTACCAATTATGGAAGATGGATATGGAAGATTATTTATATCATGAGGATCTATTCCTACCATTGGGCGGAATAGCAAAGAAGACGACAATTATGAAGGACAAAGAATGGGATATTCTTCACAGAAAGGCTCTAGGAATGATGCAACTGAGCCTGGCAACGTCGGTGGCTTTCAATATTTCAAAAGAAAAGACAATGAAAGATTTGATGGACGCATTGGCTAAATTGTATGAAAAACCCTCGACGTCCAATAAGGTATTTCTAGTGAAGAGATTATTTAATATGAAGATGTCTGAAGGTGGGTTGGTTGCAGATCATTTAAATTAATTTAATACAGTTACTAATCAACTAAGTTCTGTAAAAGTGGAATTTGATGATGAGGTTAGGACTCTTCTAATCTTGTGATCATTGCCAAAAAGATGGAACGGCTTGGCCATGGTTGTAAGTAACTCTGTCTCTGGTTCAAATACTTTAAAATTTGATGATGTTTTTGGTGTTATCCTTAGTGAGGAAATGCGACGGAAAAGCACAGGTGAGACATCAGGTAATGTGTTGAACATCGAGAACAGGGGAAGACAAAAGGATAGAGGAAAGGGCCTAGGGAACCATGAGAATTATAATAAGGGAAGATCCAAATCCAGACTTGGAAAGATAGAGAGTTGGAATTGTGGTAAGAAAGGACATCTAAAGAAAGACTACAGAGCTCCAAAGAAACAAAGAGATGGACAGCAGGAGAAAAATCAGGAAGCAAATGTAACAAGAGATGTGTTACAAGATGCTTTGATTCTTTATGTAGATAATATTTCTGAGTCTTGGCTGGTAGCTTCAGGGGCTTCATTTCATGCCACACCCCATAGGAAACATTTTCTAGATTATGTTCAACGTGATTTTGGATAGGTTCATTTGGGTGATTATGCACCATGCAAAATTGTTGGAATTGGAAAGGTAAAAATAAAGAAAAGAAATGGAAACCAATGTTTGTTGAAAGAGGTAAGACATGTTCAAGATATAAGGAAAAATATAATTTCAACAGGACAGTGGGCAAGTGAAGGTTGTATATCCATATTTACAGATAAGGTGTGGAAGGTCACAAAAGGATCATTGGTAATAGCTAAAGGACAGAAGGTAGGTACATTGTATTTATGTACTAGTAATACTGACTCTTCTATCTCTTTAGCTTCTACAAGAGTGGATACAACACTGTGGCATCATAGGCTTGGAAACATGAGTGAGAAGGGGATGCAAATACTTCACAAAAGAAATTTGTTGCCAGATCTTAAACAAACTGATTTGGACTTCTCTGAGCATTGTGTTTATGGACAACAGAAGAGAGTCAGATTTCTTAGAGTCGGAAAAGAAAAGAAGAGTGAAAGGTTAGAGCTTGTGCATATAGATGTATGGGGACCAGCTCATGTATTATCTCTTGGTGGATCTCGTTATTATGTTACTTTTATTGATGATGCAACTAGAAAAATCTTGGGTTTATTGCATTCGACAAAAATATGATGTTTTTTATACTTTTATGAAATGGAAATCTTTGGTTGATAATGAGACACAAAATTCGTTGAAGTGTCTCAGATCAGATAATGGAGGTGAATATTGCAGTAAAGATTTTGATGATTACTTTTCATACCATGTGATATGTAGAGAGAATATAGTTCCAAGAACACCACAAGAAAATAGTGTTTCAGAAAGGATGAACAGGACAATCATGGAGCATGCAAGGAGTATGATATTGCATGTTGGTTTTCCCTTATAGTTCTGGGTAGATGTTGTTGATACTGTTGTTTACTTAATAAATAAAGGACCTTCAACATATTTGGATGGTAGAATTCCAGAGTAGACATGGATAGGTAAAAAGGTAAACTATTCGTTTTTGAAGAATTTCGGTTGTGAAGCATTTGTCCATATTGATAAAGAAAATAGAACAAAGCTTGAGGCAAAATCCAAGAAGTGTACCTTTTATTGGATGCGGTGTTAATGATTTTGGTTATCGCTTATGGGATATCAAAATAACAAAATCATTAGGAGAAGAGATGCCATATTCAATGAGAAGGTCATGTACAAAGATCAGTTGCAGGGAAAGAAATAGGAAAAAGAAAAACCAGAATACACAGTGCTTGATGAGATCACTAAAAAAAAATCCAAAGAAACCAAAAAATCAAAATGTACAACAACAGGAGAAACAGGTACCTCAAACTACTGCAAGTGTTGTTAGAATATCTACCAGGTTGAGTAGACCCCATGAACGATACTCTCCTTCTTTGTATTATTTATTGTTGATTGATTCTGGTGAATCGGAATGTTATGAAGAGGCAATGCAAGTAGAGACCAAAAAGAAGTGGGAGCAAGGAATGAAAGAGGAAATGGATTCCTTGGTAAATAACCATACTTGGGACATGGTTCAGTTTCCTTCTGGAAAAAGAGCATTGAAGAATAAATGGCTTTACAAGTTAAAGGAAGAAGATGGAGGAAAAAAGCGGTACAAGGTTAAACTTGTTGTAAAGGGGTTTGCACAAAATAAAGGTATAGATTTTGATGAAATATTTTCTCTTGTTATTAAAATGACTTCAATTAGGACTATTTTAAGTCTTGTCACAGTAGAAGATTTTCATATTGAACAGTTAGATGTAAAAAAAACTTTTCTCCATGGGTATTTGGAGGAAGAGATTTATATGCAGCAACCACAGGGGTATGAGGTCAAAGGGAAGGATAATTTGGTATGTAGGTTGAAGAAGAGATTGTATGGCCTAAAGCAAGCTCCAAGGCAGTGTTATTTGAATTTTTCCAGGTTTATGATAGAACAAGGTTATAGTAGATTTCATTCTGATCACTGTGTTTATTTTAAAAAGCTATAAAATGGAAGCTATATTATCTTGCTATTGTATATAGATGACATGCTTGTTGCAGGCTCTAATATGCAGGATATAAATGTGATCAAGAAGAAATTAGCTAATTCATTTGCGATGAAGGATTTGGGTGCTGCAATGAAAATCCTTGGTATGAGAATAACAAGAGACAGAAAAAATCACAAATTGACATTGTCTAAAGGTTAGTATATAGAGAAGGTGGTGGAGAGGTTTAGAATGCAGAATGAAAAATCAGTTAGTACACCTTTGGCCAGCCATTTCAAATTAACTAAGGAAATGTGTCCCAAAACACAGGAGGAGATAGAATACATGTCCAGGCTCCCTTATTCATCAGCAATTGGTAGCTTGATGTATGTGATAGTTTACACAAGACCAGATATTGCACATGCAGTGGGAGTTGTGAGCAGGTATATGAACAATCCAGGTAAAGAACATTGGGAGGTAGTAAAGTGAATTCTCAAGTATTTGATAGGTACTGGTACTCATGCATTATGTTTTGGAGATTTGGACACCTTTCTACAAGGATATGTATATTCAGATATGGCAAGTGATAAAGATAACAGGACAAGCACCATGAGGTTTGTTTTTACTATAGGTGGAACAATAGTAAGTTGGATTTCAAAAATACAAAAGGTTGTCACACTTTCAATAATAGAAGAAGAGTATGTTGTTGCTATAGAGGCTAGTAAATAAATTATTTGGTTACAGAGGTTTATGGAGGAATTGGGAAAGAAGCAGGAGAATAGCAGGTTGTACTGTGACAATGAGAGTGCCATTCATATTGCAAAGAACTCAACCTTCCATTCAAATACTAAGTGTATACATCTTAGGTACCATTTCATACGATCCATCTTGGAAGATGGACATTTCAATTTCGAAAAGATACACACTAGCCTAAATCCTGTAGACATGTTAACAAAGCAAATAATGAGGGAGAAAATGAGTTCTTGCTCAGTTTCAGTTAGTCTTCAAGCATGAAGGTGAAGATGAGAAATTTTCCAAGTCCAAGAAGGTTCATAGTCCAACAAATACAACATCAATGGAGTTGTTGAGATTAGTATCCAAGTGGGAGATTGTTGGTTGTGGAGCCTGATTATCTTCTTGATTCGGAGGTCTTTGTTTTCAGTCATGTTTATACCCCATGAAGACCCTACACTCCAAAATAATGTACACTCATCCACCCGGGGGAGTGCAAGGGAGGGTTACCCCCCCCTGCGGGGTCCAGGGGGTTGCGGGGCGAAGCCCCCGAAGGAAAAATTGCCTTGTAAATGTATATTGTCATTTCATTGTAAATCTGGACCATTCATTATAAGGTCACATATCTAACAGTCGAAGAGATGTTAGGGTTTTTTTCCTTAGAAAGAAACCCTCTTTTATGAGGTAAATGTATTGCAGCTATGTATCATAGTGAATATTATATTCTGAGAAAGGATATTGTGAGACAAAGAAGAGGAATTTACAGCAAGTTTGTTGTAGGTTGTATCCCTTCATTTGTTGGATAATAATAAAGTAAGGACCTGGCAATTTCTCTGGTGGACGTAGCCCACACTGGGTGAACCATGTATATCTGTGTCTCTATTCTATTGTGTATCATTTATGTTATATTTCCGCATTTGTTTTATTTTATTGCTTCGTGATCCTATTTTTTCTAACAACTAGTATCAGAACGAAAGGTAACTCGCAGGAAAAGAGGATTCCTGGTTCGAGTGGGAGAAATGGTGGAAGATGGAAAGTTTAGGGTCGAGAAATTTAACGGCCAAAACTACCAATTATGGAAGATGGAGATGGAATATTATTTATATCAGAAGGATTTATTCCTACCATTGGGCGGAATAGCAAAGAAGTTGACAGTTATGAAGGACAAAGAATGGGAGATGCTTGAAAGAAAGGCTCTAGGAATGATACAGTTGAGTCTGGTAGTATCGGTGGCTTTCAATATTTCAAAAGAAAAAACAACAAAGGATTTGATGGACACATTAACTAAATTGTATGAAAAACCCTCGGTGTCCAATAAGGTATTTCTAATGAAGAGATTACTTAATATGAAGATGTTAGAAGGTGGGTCTATCGTAGATCATTTAAATGAATTTAATACAATTACGAATCAACTAAGTTCTGTAAATGTGGACTTTGATGATGAGGTCAGGGCTCTTCTAATCTTGTGTTCATTGCCAGAAAGTTGGAATGGCATGTTCATGGTTGTAATTAACTATGTCTTTGGTTCAAATACTTTAAAATTTGATGATGTTGTTGGTGTTATCCTTAGTGAGTAAATGCGACAGAAAAGCACAGGTGAGACATCAGGTAATGCATTGAACATGGAGAACAGGGGAAGACAAAAGGATAGAGGAAAGGGCCCAGGGAACCACGGGAATTCTAGGAAGGGTAGATCCAAATCTAGACTTGGAAAGATAGCATGTTGGAATTGTGGGAAGAAAGGACATATGAAGAAAGACTGCAGAGATGCAAAGAAACAAAGAGATGGACAATAGGAGAAAAATCAGGAAGCAAATGTAACAGGTGATGTGTTACAAGATGCTTTCATTCTTTCTATAGATAATATTTTTGAGTCTTGGGTGGTAAATTCAGGGGCTTCATTTCATGCCACACCCCATAGGAAACATTTTCTAGATTATGTTCAACGTGATTTTGGACAGGTTCATTTGGGTGATGATGCACCATGCAAAATTGTTGGAATGGGAAAGGTAAAAATAAAGCAAAGAAATGGAAACTAATGGTTGTTGAAAGAGGTAAGATATGTTCCATATATAAGGAAAAATATGATTTCAATAGGGTATTTGGTAAGTGAAGGTTATATATCCATATTTACAGATAAGGTGTGGAAGGTCACAAAAGGATCATTGGTAATAACAAAAGGACAGAAGGTAGGTACATTGTATTTATGTACTGGTAATATTGACTCTTCTATCTCTTTGGCTTCTACAGGAGTGGACACAACATTATGGCATCATAGGCTTGGACACATGAGTGAGAAGGGGATTCAGATACTTCACAAAATAAATTTTTTGTCGGATCTTAAACAAATTGATTTGGACTTCTGTGAACATTGTGTTTATGGAAAACAAAAGAGAGTCAGATTTCTCAGAGTCGGAAAAGAAAATAAGAGTGAAAGTTTAGAGATTGTGAATACAGATGTATGGGGACCATGTCAGGTATCATCTCTTGGTGGCTCTCATTATTATGTTACTTTTATTGATTATGCAACTAGAAAAACTTGGGTTTATTGCATTCGAAAAAAATATGATGTTTTTGATACTTTTAAGAAATGGAAATCTTTTGTTGAGAATGAGACAAGAAAAAGGTTGAAGTGTCTCAGATCAGATAATGGAGGTGAATATTGCAGCAAAGAGTTTGATGATTACTGTTCATACCATGTGATTTGTAGAGAGAAGCCAATTCCAAGAACACCAGAAGAAAATGGTGTTTCAGAAAGGACGAATAGGACAATCATGGAGTGTGCAAGGGGTATGAGATTGCATGTTGGCTTTCCCTTAAATTTCTGGGTAGATGTTGTAGATACTATTATTTACTTAATAAATAGAGGACCTTCAAGCTCTTTGGATGGTATAATTCTAGAGTAGGCATGGATAGGTAAAAAGGTAAATTATTGGTTTTTGAATACTTTCGGTTGTGAAGCATTTGTCCATATTGATAAAGAAAATAGAACAAAGCTTGACGAAAAATTCTAGAAGTGTACCTTTAGTGAATACGGTGTTAATGATTTTGGTTATATCTTATGGGATTACGAAAATAATAAAATCATTAGGAGTAGAGATGTCATATTCAATGAGAGGGTCATGTACAAAGATCAGTTGCAGGGAAAGAAATAGGAAAAATAAAAAACAGAATACACAGTGCTTGATGAGATCACTGAAAAAGAAATTCCAAAGGAACCAAAAAATTAAAATGTACAACAACAGGAGCAAAAGGTACCTCAAACTCATGCAAGTGTTGTTAGAAGATATACTAGGTTGAGTAGACCCCCTTAACGATACTCTCCTTCATTGTATTATTTATTGTTGACTAATTTTAGTGAACCATAATGTTATGAAGAGGCAATGCAGGTAGACACCAAAAAGAAGTGGGAGCAAGGCATGAAAGAGGAAATGGATTCCTTGGTAAATAAACATACTTGGGACTTGGTTCAGATTCTTGCAGGAAAAAGATCATTGTAGAATAAATGGGTTTACAAGTTGAAGGAAGAAGATGGAGGAAAAAAATGGTACAAGGCTAGACTTGTTGTAAAGGGGTTTTCACAAAAAAAATGTATAGATTTTGATGAAATATTTTCTCCTATTGTTAAAATGACTTAAATTAGGACTATTTTAAGTCTTGTGGCAGTATAAGATTTGCATCTTGAACAGTTAGATGTAAAAACAACTTTTCTCCATTGGGATTTGGAGGAAGGGATTTATATGCAGCAGCCACAGGGATATGAGGTCAAAGGGAAGGAGAATTTGGTATGCATGTTGAATAAGAGCTTGTATGACCTAAAGAAAGCTCCAAGGAAATGTTATTTGAAGTTTGGCAGGTTTATGACAGAACAAGATTATAGTAGATTTCATTCTGATCACTGTGTTTATTTTAAAAAGATAGAAAATGGAAGCTATATTATCTTGCTATTGTATGTAGATGACTTGTTGTTGATACTGAGAGGGGGGTGAATCAATATCAAGTACAATTTAAAACCTTTTTCAACTTATACTTAAACCATTCAACTATATCCAATGAGCAATGAACAATAGTATAAGAGTTATACCAATACACCACAATACACCATGCACAATATATGAGAAATAATCAATAGTTATTGTTCAAGGGAAGTAATGACTTCCAAGGTAGCTACAGCTTCCAAATGTAAAGGGAGGGATAAACCTCCAAGAGGAAGATACAATCCTCCAATATCAAGAGAGACTTGAACTCTCCATCCTTGCCCCTTCCTTCCACCCAAGAATATATGAGAGATAATAAAACTTGGCATTAAATCTTCACCATCAACCAATCATTACATAGAACCTGATAATGCTTCCTGAGACTTCTTCAATTTCTGCAATTCTTCAATTATTGGAGTACTCTGATCCTATATATAATATTACTCATTGTAATCTCTGAAACTCCTCCAATTTTCACTCCTTGAATCCTTCCCAAAAGGAGGTTATAGAAAGAATGGTAGACTTTATTCAATTCTGGTCTATTCAGGAGAGTGAACTTGCACAGAATGTCTCACGCTCAATAATTAACATCTGATTATGAAACTCACACACAAGAAACTAAATTTTGTACTCTTTCCAATGAAATTTGTCACACTTCATTTGGATTCTCTATTAAGAAGTTGTGATTGTGTTACCCGGAACACCTGTTTATTGACTAGCTTTAGGATTGGTCACAAACCCTATCTTCCACAGAGTGTATCTCCATAATTATAGCGAATCAAGAGCTGAAATTTTTACCAGAGGTACCTTGATATGTCTTCTCAATACCATAGAGATTTCACCATCTGAATCATTCTAGAAAAAAAGTTATAGCAAAAATGGTAAGAT
>ML817914.1:90730-111688 GCA_009831015.1 Picea engelmannii
TCACTTTGTCATCTTCAAAAATTCATTTCTCCTCAACCATGAGGATCCACATGACGTGCCACATACCACCAGAAACAACATGATGTATACTATCCATCCATGGGTATTGTATCTGCATGTGCATTTTCCTTCATGTCCAAATACCTTCATTAATCTTGCGGTCCAAAACCCATGACTAGGGTTGACATCAATGACAACAACCAATCTTCCAACACATGCTTGTTGCAGGGTATAATATGTAGGATATAAATGTGATCAAGAAGAAATTAGCTAATTCATTTTTAATGAAGGATTTGGGTGCTGCAAAGAAAATCCTTGGTATGAGAATAACAAGAGACGGGAAAAATCACAAATTGACATTTTCTCAAGGTGAGTGCATAGAGAAGGTGGTGGAGAGGTTTAGAATGTAGAATGAAAAACCAATTAGTACACCTTTGGCCATCCATTTCAAATTAAATAAGGAAATGTGTCCCAAGACACAGGAGGATATAGAATACATGTCCAAGGTCCCTTATTCATCAACAGTTGGAAGCTTGATGTATGCGATGGCTTGCACAAGACTAGATATTTCACATGGAGTGGGAGTTGTGAGTAGGTATATGAATAATCCAGGTAAAGAACATTGGGAGGAAGTAAATTGGATTCTCAGGTATTTGAGAGGTACTTCTACTCATGCATTATGTTTTGGAGGTTCAGACACTTTTCTACAGGGATATGTTGATTCAGAAATGGCAAGTGATAAAGATAATAGGAGGAGCAACACGGGGTATGTTTTTACTATAGGTGGAACAACAGTAAGTTGGATTTCGAAACTAAAAAAGGTTGTTTCACTTTCAACAACAGAAGCAGAGTATGTTATTTCTACAGAGGCTAGTAAAGAAATGATTTGGTTATAGAGGTTTATGGAGGAATTGGGAAAGAAGAAGGAGAATAGCAGGTTGTACTGTGACAGTGAGAGTGCCATTCATCTTGCAAAGAAATAAAACTTACATTCGAATACTAAGCGTATACATCTTAGTTACCATTTCATATGATCTGTCTTGGAAGATGGAGATTTCAAGTTGGAAAAGATACACACTAGCCAGAATCCTGCAGACATGTTAACAAAGGGAGACCAAGGAGAAATTGAGTTCTTGCTCATTTTCAGTTGGTTTTCAAGCATGAAAGTGAAGATGAGAAATTTTCCAGATCCAAGAAGGTTCATATTCCAGTAGATACAACATTGATGGAGTTGTTGAGATCAGTCTCCAAGTGGGAGATTGTTGGTTGTGGAGCCCGATTATCTTCCTGATTCAGAGGTCTTTGTTTTCAGTCGTGTTTATACCCCATGAAGACCTTACACACTAGAAGAATGTACACTCATCCACGCGAGGGAGTGCAAGGGGGGGTTATGACCCCTGCGGGGTTCGGGGGGGCTATCCCCCCGTTTGGGGGGTCTGGGGGCAAGTGGTCCCCCAACGAGGGTTTGGGGGACAACTTTCCCCGAAGGAAAAATTGCCTTGTAAATGTATATTGTAATTTCATTGTAAATCCTAGACCATTCATTATAAGGTCTCATATCTAACGATAGAAGTGATGTTAGGGTTTTTTTACCTAGAAGGAAACCCTCTTTTATGAGGGAAATATATTGTGGTTATGTATCATAGCAAATATTGTATTATGAGAGAGGATACTGTGAGAGAAATAAGAGGAAGTTACAACAGGTTTGTTGTAGGTTGTATCCCTTCATTTGTTGGATAATAATAAAGGAAGGACCTAGCAATTTTTCTAGTGGACATAGCTCACACTGGATGAACCAAGTATATCTATGTCTCTATTGTATTGTGTATCTTTTGTGCTTTATTTCCGCATTTTTTTTTTTTTGTTGCTTTGTGATGTTGTTTTTTCTAACAAAAATGTGAACATTGGTACTTGCTTGAGAGTTTGAAAGCACATGATGCAATGTAATAATGAAAATTGGTTTGGTAATTTTTTTTTATTTACCCTAACTTAGTGAGCCTTTAGACAAGTAGGTGCACCTGTGGGTGATGTTCAACCACACTAGTGTAATCTATTCAGTGCATATAATTTTATTATAAAATATGGCGATGTGTTTAAACATTGACTCTTTGGGGCATTATGTTTAGGGTACACCCCAGGGTGATTTATTAAATGTGGTGCACCACTAGCTTAAATTTTATAAATTGTTGAGATAGCAATGCGATTAATGAAGTGTAATGCACCAATGCAGTTATAATCCAGTTTAGTGCCAGTGTCGAGGTGGTCCAAAGGACACGTCACTTTTTATTTTTGGTAATTTATAAAGGTGCACTAGCTTGAATGGTGTTGGTGTGGATATATATAGACGCACCAATAGAGGTTCTTACTGTGGCATTATGTTTTGGGTATGCCCTGGGGAGAATAATTAAACTTGGTACACTACTAGGTTAAATATTATATCATTGGAATAATTATGTAGTAAATGAAGTGTAATGCACCAGTGTGGATATAATCCTTGTTTGCACCGATGTAGGGGAGTTTCGAAAGATGCATCGCTTTATTTTTTGGTAGTTTTTCATGGTGCACTAGCTTGAACAACGTCGATGTAGCCATATATCGGCGCACCTTCGACAATGCTACCTGTGTATTTAACACATTACACACTGCTTTGGGGTGAGTCGAACCGTTCAGGCGCATTGCGCAAATTTTTTTAAAAAAATGCCCAATTTCAAGCGAAATTGTAATTTTGATTGGATGAAAATGAAAATAGGAAGGAATAAATAAATTACATGCTCTATTTTTTCCCAAGGACGAATAGTTGCACCATTGAGAGGAAATGAAAAATTATGTTAATTTCCAAAATTTGGAAATGTGTGGAATCCAACAATGGAGATATCCAAGTCGATGTAGAGCACTAGAAATGGGGCATCTTAGGAAAAAAGGTGAGAACTAGTTCTTTCTTGAGAGTTTGAAAGCACGAGATGCACTGCAACAATGAAAATTGATTTGGTATTTTTTTTATTTGCCTTACCTCGATGCACCTTTCGACAAGTAGGCACACTGGTGGGTTATGTTCAATGGCACCAGTGTGAGTGCATGTAATTTTATTATAAATTATGGAGGTGCTATGGGAAAATGGACTCACCGGGGTGTCATTGTTAATGAAAGTTATGGTGCGTCAATATGTTAACGATGCACCAATTAAAAAAACCTTTGCAAAAACCTCTCACCACATGCCTCCGCTATGAAGGGTGATGGGGAGTTTGAACATTTAAGCTCTGATGTGATCATTTTTATATGCACACCAATGTGTTTATTCCATAAAGGTGCACCGAAAAAAAAATATGATCGCCTGGCTCCACTATTTACAGCTAAGGGAAAAATTTGTGGGGAGGTTCTGTAAAAAAACTTCGCTAGAAGGTGTTCTCCTTGTAGTGTCTCCAATTCGGCTTACCCGACTGTCAGCCATCAACCACTTCTATTCTAATGTGGCAACTGTTGATGTGGAATGACACATGGATGTTGATTTGGCTTAACAAGTCATTCTAAGGTGTCATGTTGGTTGATATGGCACGAAACATAGATGTTGAAGTGGCATAAAATGTTATCACCCACTTTCCTTCATCATCCATTAGCCATTTCTCTTGGAAGACCTGAACACCTTGTCGAACTGGTCAACGCTTGACAATTGGCCCATTGGCCATCAACAATTTATCTTGCATGATCTAAACACTTCTTTGAATCAGTTGATAGCCAACCATAGGTCATCAACTATTTCCATTGGTGATTGAAAACCCTTTACCGAATATGGCCGACCTGACCGTCGATTGTTAGCAATTTATTTTGGCCAACTCCATCATTTCAAAATATTTTGACTAAAAACTTGATGAATTTGGACCATCGATCTCCAAGCAAATATGATCTTGACCATCGATCAACTCCAACTCTCGAACGACCGAAACTAATATAGACCATCAATCTGCTTCAACTTCCCAACCTCCGAAATGGAATATTGGTCATTGATCTACTCAACCTTTCAAACAGATGAAACCTTATGAATTTTTAAATTTATCAGGATGAATCTGGGTCATTGATTGTGATATCAAATGTGATCTCAGCCATCGATTTATCAACTCTGTCCAACTTCTACAAGTGATCATTAAAACTTGATTTTCAACCTTCCAGGTCAAATTTAACTCTACAAATTTGTAGATTGGATCCATTGAAACTCTTAAACATTTCCAAGTCTTTTAAACTTGAATTTTTCTCACGTATTTGGGGATTTCTCTCTAATTTTTCACTGTTTTCCCTCAAATTCCCATAGATTGAAATCTATGGCAATGAATTTTCCCAATTCTCACTAGTTCTTGGCCCATACAAGCCCGATGTTTGAACCATATTCTCTGATACCATGATGTAACATCCCCCCAACCTAGCTGAGGAACATTATGATGCAAAAAAACTCATAAATTAAAAATTTTGTTATCTAGTTAATTTCCTATACCTTACAACTACGAATTACAACCAAATTTAACTGCTAATTGTTACCATTATTTAGACGCATCTACAACACTTTAAATAAACATGAATGCAGCTAATAAATCACAGAACAATATGTAAAATCATTCTCATGCATAGAGTAAAAGCACAACAATTAACACATAAAATAATACAACAACAAGATAAAACACTTAATTGTTAGAAACAGTTGTGCAACCAGCTGTTTAGGATGGATCTTCCACCCAACCATAGAATTTTTGTTACAAATATCAATAGCAAGTCACCCCTGAGCTGAGGCTATCAATCCACAAAAGACAGTGGTCTCTCAATGTCCACTCATAGCTCAGAAAACCCACAACCCACTAATATTCTCCTACAGCTATGTCAATTTTCCACCATCTCTCTTCCTCTCAACCTTCTGAACCCAAGGAATGTACCCCTTCACTAATCTCAATCCCTCAAGTGTCTCATTCATTTATCAGGGTCTCTCTGGCATAGGTAAGCAAGAATCTCACTCCTAGGAAAACTACCAGCAAAAACAAAAACAAACACTTGTTGTTACAGTGCAACTCACCCAAGAGTTCACTCTTCAATCCTAACAACCTGGCTCTTCAGTATTCAGTTCCAATATGTTCCATAAACACTCCAGCATGCTCTATAATATTCCCTCCATGGATGCTCCAACTCTAATCTCTCTTTCTTTCTCTTTACTTTTTGTTCATGAACAAAACTGAATGTGTAAAAATTGTTGCATCTACCCATACAAATTTCTCTCTTTTGGATTTCTTTCTTGACTCACACACTTCCCCAAGTTGATTGTACTCATCCCTCCATGTGCCCAATCACTATGGGTTGTGAACTCTCACACCCACCCTCTTACATGAATTCAATTATTGGCTTTGGGAACACTCAATCAGAAATTAGAAGGTTCATATACCAATAGCAAATTTAGGGAAATGTGTTGAATTAATATACATGGGTATTTCCCCCTTGGGCCCCTCTATTAAAAATTGTCTTAGACCCCCCCTCTCTTTTGGATTAATTCATCCCCCATCTCTATCCATGTCCCCTTAGTAGCTGGTATCACATTTTTATTATTAAAACTTAGAAATACATTTCGTGTATACATTGCTTTGGCCATAGCCACACATTATATCTACATTACACATTAATTAAATTGGGGGTTATAGTGGGGATGTTACATTAGGGCCTCAAAACAACCCTGGAAGTTTAGGACCCAAAACAATCGTAGAAAAACTACCAAGATGGAAATTTTATTTTCATCTAGTGAAATAGGTGGGCATCCATCTATATCCACCTGGATCAATCCTCCCCCCTTAGGAAGCAATGGCCTTCATTTTGTAGAGTGACCCCATCAAATGGGGAAAATTTTGTTGAAATTGACACTTGGTGAGAAAATTCCTTGGTGTAGTAGTTTCTCTGCTTTGACAACCCAATTGATTTGGATCTTCAATTGGAGGGTGCCCTTAACCTATGTATCCATGATCTGATCAATGGTTTCCTATTCCATGCAATCAGGTTTGAACTCTGTAACTATCATTTTCTCTTCCACTTTCGATGTGTCTAGTAGTGGTTGAAAATATGGCCGAAGTAGGTCCACATTGAATACTAGGTGTAATCCAAGCAAGGGGGAATACTTAAATCAAAATCATTGTCACCCATAGCCTTGGTGATGGTGTAGGGTCCAAAACGAAATGGGCACGACTTCTGATGGGGTTTTGTAAGGTACTCTTTCTGCAAATGCAACCAAACCTTGTCTCCAACCTGAAACTTGTGGGGAACTCGATGTTGATCATGGCATTGCTTATACTTAGCATTGGCTTTCTGCAAAATATCATGGACATGTTGGTGGATGTTTTGAATTCGTTCAATGAATTTGGTGGCCTTGTCAAACTCAAATTTGGCATGGGAATATTCTTCCTATGTGAATGCGAGGGGCAGTGCTAAATCAATGGGGCCCAATGGTAGAAACACCTAGTCTACCTGAAAGGGAATGTGGTCAGTTGAGCTATGGAGGGATTTTTTGTAGTTGTGTTGGACATAAGGAAGGCTCTCATCCCATGTGCATGGATTATTGGACTTGTACATGTGTAATATACGCACGATCATCCTATTGATGACCTCTGTTTGTCCATCGGTCTTAGGGTGGAAGGTAGTGGATTTGGTGAGCTTGTTTTCCAACATCGACTAGAGGTTCAACCAAAATGTGCTCAAGAATATATTGTCTCGATATGATATGATGGCTTGTGGGAGCCCGAAGTGTACCCATATATGCTCAAAGAAGAGCTTGGTAGTGGCCTCAGTTGTGATACTCTTCTTCCAAGCAGTTAGAATGGCCATCTTAGAGAGTCAATCAACAACCATGAATACACAGTCATTTCCATGCTTGGTGAAAGGGAGACCTAACATATAGTCCATCAATATGGATTCCTAGGGCTCATTGGGGGTAGGCATAGGAGTGTATGTCCTTTTTTTTTAATGGTTGGATTATAAATGGTGTATGTAGTGCATGATCTGATATAATTACTAACATAATGTCAAAGATTTGGGAAATAGAAATACTTATGTAGTACTTCCATTGTCTTCTCCACACCAAAGTGTCTTTCCACCCGACTGTAGTGGGATTTCCAAATCATCTTCTCACGCTTGCTTGAAGGAGAACATAGATGACCCAAATGGCATAGTAGTCCATATCGAAGATGGAAGTCGACAACGGTCATGAATGTTCCCAACATTTGGTAGATCGTAGAGAAGTTAGGATTGTTATCATAGCGTTGGGACCACTCGAAGGTATCATGCCCATAAGATTCAAGGACCCTGGTTAGTGCTACAGCTAGAGGTCAAATAAGGCAATCAACGACATGATTGGTGTTCCCTTTCTTATACTTAATGTTGAGGTGAAACTATTGCAAGTATGTGAACCATTTTTTATGGTGGTCATTCTACAATTTTCCTTATGTCTGCATGAACTGTAGAGGATTATGATCTATATGGATGATTGTCTCTTTCCCTATAATGTAATGCTTCCATTGGAAACAAGCTTGTATGATGGAATACATTTCTTTGTCATAATTAGGGTACTTATGGATGACATCTGAGAGTGTCTCACTATGATAGGCCATTGGATGACCATGATGAGTGAGAACGACACCAATATCATAATCAAAAGCATCTATCTCAATCTCAAATGGTTGTTGCAGATCGAGTAAGGAGAGCACCAGGGTTGAGAATAAGCGATGTTTCAGATCATCAAAGGTTTTTTTTGTGATATTCCCTACACAAATTTGGATTTTCAACCACCCTTGGTCACTTGGATGAGATCACATGTGATATGGGATAATCCCAACACGAACCTGTGATAGAAGTTGGCAAGGTCTAAGAAGATCCAAAGATCAATTAATGTTGTCAAGGTTGGCCAGTCACGAATGAATTGGATCTTGGCTAGATCAACATGCACACCATGATCATATATAATGTATCTAAGGTATTGGACTTAGTTCATGTCGAAGGAGGATTTATCTAAGTTAACATACAACGTTTGTTGCCGCATAGTGTAGAGGACCTATTGAATGTGTTACAAGTGTTCTTCCCAACTCTTGGTGAAGACGAGGATGTCATCTAGATATACAACCATAAAGGAATTGGTGAAGGACCACAAGATGTCATCCATCAACCTCATGAAATTTTTTGGGGCATTCGTTAAGCCAAAGGGCATGACCAACCACTCAGAAAGACCTTCTTTAGACTTGAATTCAATCTTCCATACATCAGTCTATTCTATGGGGACCTATTGGTAGCCAGAATTCACATCAATATTACTAAATTACTTTTCCCCCTTGAGTTGGTTGAAAAGGTCATCAATTCAAGGAATTGGGTATCGGTTCCTAACTGTGATTTTGTTCAAAGCTCTGTAATCAATACAAATTTTCCAGGTCTCATCTTTCTTCTCTACTAGCACGATTGGGCTTCCGCAGGGTGAGGAGCTTGGTTGAATGTGCCCTTTTTGGAGAAACTCTTGAATCTGGTGCTTGATTTCCTCATTTTCCAAGAGAGAGTGTAGATACATCGGCCCATTAGGAAAAGGAATTCCATGGGTCAGATCAATTGAATGCTTGAACTGGTAGTGCAGATGCACCCCAGTAGGTGAGGTGAATATGTCCTGGTATTCTTCCATGAATTTTTCCACTTGCTTTTGTTGCATAGAGGAGCCATGTGCAGAGGCCATGGATGTGGGAAAGACCTTCCATTCATTCTGAGAGAGAATCATGAAGAGGATAAATTTCCCGGTCTAGGAGATAACCTTCCTACATTGCTTAGCTGAGACCAAAAAAATTGTGGTAGGTGGATCTCCCTCTGGTATCATGTACAATTGTATACCCACGGTAACAATGACACTACGAGATATAGACTCATATACAACATGATGTTTCCACATGCCTAAAATAACATCAAAAACTTCAAGTGGGAAAACATCACACAATAACTCATCCTTGAAGAGCTTGATTCCAAAGGGAAGAAAACACTGTTGGCTGATGTGGAGATCTTGTCATTGGCTTCCTTGGATGAGCCACCCGATGTTGTATGGTTGCGGATATGGTATTGTCAGAAAATTCAACCAATTGATGACCTCTTATGAGATAAGGTTCTTTTGGCTTCTTCTATCAACAATGAAATGTAGCATGGCACCCTTCACCCACATCTGTGAGTGAAAAAGGCACTCACCTTCCTCCAACTCTTCTAGTTTGTTTGGATGGATCTTGGTGGTAGAAACTATGGAAATAGGTTCCACATCAATTATCTACTTCCCCTTATCTATATCTAAATCAAAGTCAGATCTTGGATCTAACTTTGAGGATTTCATCTTGGCAACTAATGACTACTTCGAGCAACATTCATTAGTGTTGTTCCAAGGGATTTTATGGAACTTGCACCACTTCCCAGTGTCTTTCTTCATCTTCCCATTACCATTCTTTGTTTGTAGCTTAGACTGGTTGTCCTAAGGTTGTCCATCCTTGCTTTGTCCTTTGTTTTGTGTGTCAGGGATTCCTTTTTCTGGCTTATACTATGATGCATTTGTAGATCCAAACTCCCACTTATTCCTCTACTTAAATCTTTGTTCAATTTTGAAAACATATCGATAAGCATCTCCCAACGACGAGATATCCAGAAACTGCATTTTTGTTTGGATGTACCTATGTAGTACCCCACAGTATTTTAGAAACAAATTTCACTGAAGTCTATGATACCCATATTGGTGTACAAGGTATGGAAGGTATTTGTGAACTATGGCATTGTTCAGTCCCTTTCCTAAAACAAGGTGGTCCATCTCGTGTACTGGTCGTCGTATTTTCCAACAGGGTAATATTTTTCGTTGATGACATCCATAAAAGATTCCCAAGTGGGCTTGACCCAAAATATTCGATACTCCTATGTGGAGTTTTTCTCACAGTAAGTCTCCCGCTAATTTTTGACATGAGGGATAGCCTTAAGGAGTGAAAAGGTGATATTTTCCCTATTGGAAAAATTATAAACAGAGAAATAAACTTCTAGTATATTTAACCATTTTTCCAAAGCATCCACATATATATGACCTTCAAAAGGGAATATCAAAATTAACTTGTATCTTCAAGGGGGAAATGCCTCTAAAGTGGCCACTTGACGAAGATGCATATGTTGTTACTAGAAGACTTTGAAGGATTTGGGAAAAATTATCCATCATGTCATTCCTCTATTGCACAAGGACTTGCACAAGCAATAGATTAATAAGATCTCATGCTCCCTTGTCTCTATTTTCCTCCTCCATGGGCGACTATTGGGGTTGGCGAGGATGGTCTTCCAAATGATTTACTAGTTCGAGTTCCAATGCCTTATACCTTGACCTCATTGGAGACGTACACAGAGAAATAGATAAAGAGAAGAACACTTTGATACCACTGATCCAAATTTATGAGGGAATGAAATGAAACACAAAAATAGGACAAAAACATAGAGATATGGTAATACTCAATTTATATTAGAGAATGAAATATGCAGAGACTATAATAGAAAATACATAGTGAAATGAACTCACTAGAATGGTGGTATATTATCTCTTAGAAGAGATGTGACGACTACACACATTCACAAGAAGATGATTACTATGAGGCTCAAAAATCCTTTTTAACATAAAGCATAAATGATAAAACCATAAACATCCAAAACCCTAACCTCATGAGATGAAACACCAAAAGGTCTGTGGGCCTCAATGGGGGTAGTTGATACATCAACTTCTCAAGGGCATAAATTTTGCATACGATCTCTATTTGGGATGCTCAGTACCCCATCGGAAAGGTCTAGCCAAGGAGTACACATTCTATTCATCCTAGAATATTCCTTTAGCTACTTGCTAGGTGCTCTCGTTAAAAAAAAAAAAAAAAACATATTTTAGGGCCTCAAAACAACCCCATAAGTTTAGGACTTGAAAAAACGATAGAAAATTTGTCAAGATGGAAACTGTATTTTGAGCCAGTGGAATAGGTATATGGCCATCAATGTCCACCTAGATCATTTAATTTAAGGATATATGCATCACCAATATTTTTACTTTGACTATTTAACTTAGATGATTATGATTCCAATAACTCATCTCTAATGGATACATTTTTTTAGGATCAAGGAAACGAGGAAAATAATAATGATGTATCTGCAAATCTTCTCTCATTGGATTACTCCTCAATAGGATCATATGGTGTCATCAAAACATTATGAGAATACAACACCCTAGTGGTGTCCTTGATGAAAGTATCTACAAGATTGGTTTAGGAAACCTTCTCTATTTTCTTGGAGAGACTATTAAGTTTTTTCAACTCAAGGGTATCATAGGTTGCTATGTCATMTTGTTGATTTTCTGTGTGGAAAACAAATTCTTGTTCTAATATGAAGTTTTTTTATATAACATGTCCTTTCAAATCAAAATAATGTAAAATATATTTTTGAAAATCAAGACTTGCATTTCTTCCAGATTAAATTCCTTTTTAGTATTATTTTGCAGACTAGTGCCTTCTAGATTATTGTGTTTGTCACGTGGTGAATTTTATTTCTTTAAATATTCTAGAGGAATATGTGTGTGACAAATTGAATATTTCTCACAATCAAAGTACAACTCTTATTATTCCAAAATTAAAAGGATATAATAATACCATTCAATGAATTCTTTCCTAGAGGGTTCCTTACTCTCATGAAATCTATGATAAATCTATGTAACCCTTGATGCAAAATCATCAACAAATTCATTGCTATTTTTTCATATTTTCCCAAGTTCATAACAAATTTATTCATAGTGATAACTATCATGAGAAGTTACGAAAAATTCCATGAACTACTTGAACCTATGAATAGATTTGGTTGGTAATGTCATATACCAAGCCTAAATACATCCTTCCAATGTGAGGGTAAACAACTTTCATACTTCATTGTCTTGAAATTTTTTGAGAAATTGACATGTAAGATTCAAAGAGCTATGATGCTTAAATGCATAGGTTTTCCCTTCACAATTAAATTTAACTTTGGACAAGAGATCCATTTTCTTCTTTGAAATAGCGTGTAATGGCCATGGAAGACTAAAATCATGATCCCATAGAGGGGTGTGAAGAGAAAACATGGGTTGTTAATGCATTTCTAAGAATGGCCCTAGACAGGTCAACTTATCATTCATCCCTCCTTCTAGAGACAAAAATGTTGACAAGGGGAAATGTATCATAAATAACATTAGGGGTCCTCCCCAATAAAAGGTCCCAATTAGACCTTGCACTATTTGGAATATGGAACCAATATGGATTCTGGACCAACAATCCTTATTGATTTTATGATTTTAAAGAATAAATTCTAAGCCCTAAATGTAGTATTAGAACTAACAATAAAATGTTGTCCTAATCTAACACATAGCTAGGATTTGGGGATGATAAATGAACATGAAATAAACAACCATTCCAACCATTAGTATATAAAATAGTTTTTTGTGGAACAATGGTAAAAAAATGAAATCACCAGTGATCAAACCAATTGGACTCATATTAATAATCGTTAACTATTTCATATACACTACTACCAACTGATTAAATCACAATAGTAAGAAGTAATCACCATTTACATGAGAATAGTATATAGAAAAAGTAAAAGTCTTATAGTCATTCCAACATAAACAAGGGAGTAGTGCCATGCCAAACATACACCAAAATGAGTCTCCAAAAAGTGGCTAGTAATGGCTTCTCCTCATTAACAGTATATAGAATAGTCTACAGAGGTGCACAAGCAAAATCTCTTACTATCAAGTTTATCTTATTTGTACCCAAGAAGAATAGGGAGGTTAATCATTTTGATTCAAGTTGACTTGGCTATCGGGTTCTCTTCTTAGATTTTAATTTTATTTGTTTAGCTATCTTTTGTTTCCACCTAGGGGTTTGATTTCTTTGTTAGGTCTAATTTCTTTGATAGTTTTGATTCCCTTTTTGGATAGTTAGTTTCCTTGTTTAGATATCCTTTTGCATCACCTAAGGATTCGTCTCCTTTCTTGACCATTGATTCCCTTTGTAGTCATTATAAGTTTCTTACATGTTATTGTACAAAACACGAAACACATAGGTTACCTTTTAACATTAAATCAATATTTTCATCGAACAAATCCCTTTTGGCGTTTTGAATTAAACTAGGTTATAATGGTTTTTTGGGCATTTTTCTTGGTTTGAGAGCAAGGATTAAAAGTGCACACATTGGCTAGGCGTCAAGAGTCCCAATTTGAGGATCAAGTCTGATCTAAAAAATAGGGCATGATTGCACATAAGTTCAAAGGCGGAGGCTCAGATTTGAGCAATTATGGCCAATTGCTAAATTGGATTGAGTAGGGAGAAAGCATAAAAGATTGAACAAATGCTTGGAAGGAGACCCTAATTTAAGAAAATGGACTCTATTGCAAAAATCGGGGTAGAGAGCCACAATAACAGGTGAATATAGGTCATGATTTAACAATTGGGGTCAATCAGTAAATCAAGCTAAAGGCTTCGGAAAAATCTTAAATTTCAAAAAGAAGGTTCTAAGTTTGGAGGGATCATTCCAAGGGTTTGAGTAAGAGTTCACAATAGTTCAAACAAGTAGGTTGGTGGTGAGGGGACCCCAATTTGGAGATCAGGGAAGATTGTGAAATTGGGGCATAGAAGAAGCAAACTTGGTGAAGAGAAGTCTCGATTTAACGGTTGGGGCTAATTACCAAATAAGGTTCAAAAGGATTTTGTAAGGACCCCTTCACTAGTTAAAAGAGTCAAAATGGGGGCTTCGAATGCTCAAAATTTCAAACAAAGAGAAGATTCAATGGAATTAAAGAGGAAATATGAAGATTTAGTTTAGAAAATGAGGGTTGAAGTTTGAAAGGAAAAGGAAAGAAGGAGCTCAATTTGAGTATCATGCCTGATATAAAATTCAGGAGACAAGATCAAAAGGTGAGAAACAAAGGGAATGAGTTTGAACTAAAGATTGAAACAAGGACTAAAGACTTACAGGAAAAAATTCTAAAGGAAATCTCAAAGTTAAAAGAAGAACTCAAGGTTCAAAAGAAAAGCCACAAGAAAAGGCTCAAACGCAAACTCAAAGAAAAGTCACACTAGAAAATTGATATCTAGGGATCTTGATTTAGAAACTAGGTTGATTTCAAGATCGAGGAAGAAAATTAAAAAATAAGGATAAGAAGAGGCATGATTTGAGCATCGAGCCCAATTTAGAAATCAAACTTGATTTTAAAATTGGAGGGAAAAAATTGAACAAATAAAATTAAGGAAGAAAAGCATAAGGAAGGGAGGTAACCAAAAACTCAATTAAGGAATAAATTTCAAAGAATGAAAAAAACTAAGTCAAAATCAAGGAAGTGAAACACGAAGGCCCGTCTAAATTAATCATCTAAAAAGAATGAATAATGAAACAAGGAAATGATAAATCAAGGTCGATATATGTCCAAAAGAAGAAATCAAATTCATACAAGTGAAGAGGATGGGGCCCAAGTTTTTCCCCAAGTCTTCCACACTCTCAAGATTCACCTTCTCTAATCCCACTTTATGCACTACCAAGGGTTCTGCAATCAAAGTCATGGAGAAAAGCACTCATAGTGTACAACATAGCTAGAAATTCATTAAATACTCATAGACATTCCACACACAATTTGTTATCAAATGAAAATCATAGGAAATAAATTCAACATCATCCTATGCATAGTTTATTGAATCAATGTCTAATGTTCTCCGGCCTTATTTCATCTACAAAGCTACTCATAGCGTCTCTAGATCACACACAACTAAAAATTATGGGAGACTAAAATCCTAGAGAGTCGAAAGGTCTGCTTTACATAGAATTTTCAAATATTTAAACTATGAGGTGAAGACTATTTGATTCTCAATTCTATTAATTTCTTGGGGTAACCCAAACCTTTATTCAATTACTACCAATTACACATAGTTAATAATCACCTCTTTATCTTTCAAATACAACCCAAATTTCATGGTTTCAAAAGGCTTCTTTACATCAAATTTTCCACTATTTACACTATGAGGTAATGGTTATTCTTCCCAAGTCTCTTCAATTCTTAGAATAACCCAAACATTTATTCAATTACTACCAATTACACATCGTTAATAATCACCTCAGTTAACTTCCAAATACAACCCAAATTTCATGGTTTCAAAAAGTCCCCTTTACATAAAATTTTCAAATATTTAAACTATGAGGTAATGACTCTTGGATTCCCAAGTATATTCATTTATTGGGGTAACCAAAACATTTATTCAATTAATACCAAAGGTCCCCTTTACATAAAATTTTCAAATATTTAAGCGATGAGATAATGACTCTTGGATTCCCAACTATATTCATTTATTGAGGTAACCAAAACATTTATTCAATTAATACCAATTATACATGGTTAATAATCACCTATTTAGCTTCCAAATACAACCAAGCTTTATGCTTTGTGTTTTTAGCTTCCAAATACAACCAAGCTTTATGCTTTGTGTTTTTAGCTTCCAAATACAACCAAGCTTTATGCTTTGTGTTGTGACATAGGTTAAAATGCTAAATAAAAATTCAATTTTTTTATCAATAGACATTTAAGGTCTTGGGTTAATTGTTATTTTTCACTTTAGTTAGAATGGATTTTTTAAGGTTATATTCTTTAATTTTAAATTTTGTACTTATCTAAGTTAATTAGTATTTTGTATTAAGTTTTTGTTCTTTATTAAAAATAATATTATTCAAATTTATATATTAATTTTCGAACGGTATATAATAGATAATTAATGATTTAATTGTTATTTATTAATGCATTTTCATTTTATTTTTATTATATATGTTTATAAGAATTATACATTATATAATAGTTTTTTATTTTTTATTTTTTAGATTTATATATTAATTTTCGAATGGTATATAAGGTTATATTCTTTAAGTTTAAATTTTGTTCTAATCTAAGTTAATTAGTATTTTGTATAAAGTTTTGCTTTATATTAAGTTTTTGTTCTTTATTAAAAAAAAAAATATTCAAATTTATATATTAATTTTAGAACGGTATAATTAACTTTTGCTTTATATTAAGTTTTTGTTCTTTATTAAAAAAAAAATTATTCAAATTTATATATTAATTTTGGAACGGTATATAATAGATAATTAACGATTTAACTGTTATTTATTAATACATTTGCATTTTATTTTTATTATATATGTTTATAAGAATTATACATTATATAATAGTTTTATTTTTATTTTTTAGATTTATATATTAATTTTCGAATGGTATATAATAGATAATTAATGATTTAGTTGTTATTTATTAATAAATTTTCATTTTATTTCTATTATATATGTTTATAAGAATTATACATTATATAATAATAGGTGTGTTATTAGAGTTTTATAATGTTTTAAAAACTAATAAAACCTTGTGTTTTCATGCAGTTATATCATGATGAAAACAGAGCGTAGATTAAAAAGCATGGAGTGATTGATGGCTAATAATAAATCTCGACACCTCCCGACTGCTTGATAGTTAAAAAGACACATCCCTTCGAGGTTACATAGGGCGGTTTTGGCCGCGCTTACGTGTCGACGTTTAAGGTCATCTCAACCCTTCCTTACAGTGGTTGCAAAACCACATTTTCAGCCCCGGCTGAACTGTTCATCTAAACCACCAAAGCTCCCCGCAAAAATGCAGTGGTTTTCGAGCAGTGAATTTCCGGCGCAGTTTCTGGGCAGATGGGGGGCCAATTAGAAAAATCCGAAACATGGGTTTTTCGCGGGATGACCTCAATCAGGTAACTCATGAGCAGAATTAAAAATCTGTGAATGGTTTGGGATATTTCAGCGTTTTTCTGAAGGGTATATGCTCAGATTTCGTGAATGGTCGGAACGTTTAGGATCAGCTCCCATTGAATGGATTTGCATAATGGAAATGCAGACACGGGTTGTAATCTAAAACCAGTGACCAAGAGGTTACAAAGACACAGTTGAAGATGTGCAATTTGGTTATTCAAATGCGAATCTTGTCATGTGGGTTATTTTCCAATCAAGCCTGGAGGAAGGGTCCTTGAATTTATCTATGGTAGCAAAGAATCTTTCACCAAAACGGGCTTAGTAGCTTCTACTACAACTACAAATATACATCATAGTGAATCTTTTAAAGAAGAACACCCAGATCTTGGGATGCATCCCAGATTTTGGGTCTGATTCTCGGCAATCCATGTATTGCCATATTTTATGTGGGCTTCTCTATTCAAATGAGGTACAATTTATGTAATCAACTTTTTCATACAGTATTGTAGAAGCTTTTCGGACCTTTGAGCAAGTCTGGCAACAGCTATGTAATGCTATTTAGGAAGGAAAACTCAATGAGAAAATCACAGTGCCCTTTATGAGGGAATCTGTTTCCAAACTGCTTAAGCCTGATCTAGATTTGGCAGATGCGATTTACGAGAAGTGTAAGAATATTGGGAATTGGCATGGAGTTATTCCACTACTTTGGCCCAATGCTAAGTATATCATTTCTATCATGACAGGGACCATGGAGCCTTATCTGAGGAAACTGAGACATTATGCAGGCAATTTACCATTATTGACTTCAGAGTATGTTGCTATTGAAGGATTTGCTGCCAATATAGATCCTCTATCCTCACCAGAAAATACAATTTACACAGGGATTCCCGATCTTGGATATTTTGAATTCATTTCTCTTCATTTACGCCTTGAAGATTTCAAATTAGATAAAAGTATAGCTACTGCTAATTATATAGAATCTGAACCTGTGGGTTTGACAGAAGTGAAGGTTGGGCAGGAGTATGACATGGTTTTGACAACATTTGATGGGCTCTATAGGTACAGGCTTGGTGATGTTGTGAAAGTTACTGGCTTTTACAATTCTAGTCCACAACTGTCATATATTTGCTGAAAGAACTTCATTCTTACAGTCAATATTGACAAGACCACTGAGAAAGATCTACAAATATTTGTTGATAGTGCGACAGAGTTCTTAAAGGAAGCAAATGTGGATTTGGTTGACTTTACAAGTTATGCATATCTCTCAACTGACCCAGGGCACTATGTAATATTTTGGGAGCTTAGTCACAGCTTAAATAAAGGGATTGTTAAGAGATGTTGCTCAACAATGGAAGAGACTTTTATTGATCCAGGTTATGTTGGTTCCAGAAAAGCAGGTACTATTGGACCTCTCGAACTTCGAATTGTCGAGAAATAGGTGTACAAAATAGTTTATCTCTCAAGACAAAAGAGATGATGCACTATAAGTGCTCGAGACCCTGGTTAGTAGAGAGTAGGAAGAAGAAGGTGAAGGTGAAGGTGAAGGTGCAGGTTGATATTGGACTAAAGTCTTTGGCAATTTTTCAGATTCTTATCAACAGTTGTAATATCAATTCTATACAGAGTTAGCAAAGGTGCGAGGAACTATTGTGGCAACTTAGGAATTTGTTTGTGACTCCTCCAACATATGAGAGATATACTGAGGTGGATATTGCCTATAAGAAGATGATGACATTTAAGTATCCATCTAAGCAAGATTGAGATCGACTCATGCAGTTACAATGACTTAGCAGAACTGTCTACAGCAAAATCAGAGATCTACAGATCATGTTCTATAACTCCTTAATTTTGTAATTAATTTTGAAATTAGCTGGCATAACCACTTTTGGTTACAAGTCCTGGAGCTATAAATATCTATTCAAATGGAACGTAAAGGAACTTTTTTCTCTGAGCAAATAAAAGCCTTGAATAAAGATTTTGGTGGATAGAAAGGAAAGAGATTCTTGAATTTCATCTCTGAAGTTGTGTTTTTCTTGTTCTATGTTTCATATGTCTCCATGAACCACTTTCTTCTAATCAGTTTTTCTGTGTCATAAGTGTTGCAATTTGGTAAAACCTCCACTGTAGTAAGTTTCAAAGCAATTATTTAGGTACATACTTTCCTGTGTTTTACTCTGAGTAAAATAAGACTTGTACTTTGATGTTTTGTTTATAATTTTCAAGTAGTTTATTGACACAGGTAAATTCACTATTATTTCTTCCATTGGAAAGAAGTAATATTTATCTTTACTGGATACAATATTTCTTGTTTCAATTTTGTTTATCTCAATTCTGTTTTTCATACTATTGGACTTTTGAAAGAACATAACGAATGAGATCAAGCCTCTTTTATTTCTGGTAATTATTTATTGAAATCTCAGATTAAAACTAGGGCATAAAGGTTCTATAATCCACTGAATCATTTCTTTGAGATGTCTAGACATTGTTCTTTGAGCCTAGAACAATCTCAGGAACAACATATTTTTGGCATTGTTGTTGGGGAGCATATTTGAAAGACTTATCTTCCCTGGGAGTACGACATTGAACAGATCTGATTTATGGTGGTGAAAAGAATCAGAGACATGCAAGCTCTTTAATTATCCTTCACATGGAAACTCCATAATTTGAAGAACCCACTGAGTTTACTAGTGACTTCTTTATTTCAAACCTGGCATTCAGAAGGAGGAATACTAAGCAGAATCATGATCAAAAGAAAACCACACCTGTATCTGATCCTAAGAAACGGATACGATCCAAAAGTGCACAACAGAGATCAACCTCTTCTTCTTCAGGTAAGATTTTTCAACCTAAAGGAACTCAATCAAAAGTTAATACTTCTGGAGAAAAAACTAGTATTTCTGAATCTAAGTTGATAGTTTCTAAATCAAAAGCTAGTTCATCTGAATTTCAAATTAAATTTCTTGAAGTAGCAGCTAGTTCTTTTGAATTAAAATATAGTGTTTCATATTTAGAAACTAGTACTTCTAATCTTGAAGATTCTGAATTAAAAGTTACCATTACCGATTCACTAGTTTATACTTCTGATTTGAAACTTAAGAGTTCTAAAATCATTTCTGAAAATAAACTTACTTTTGTAAAACCTGAAAGTACAGAACTTGAATCAAACGTTGATTTCTTTGAGTTAAAGGTCAATTTTCCTGAGCTTAGGGTTACCATTCATGAACTTTTTGAAGATCAACCTCACCTAACTTCTCAATCATAAGCCTCTCCTTATTCAAGATTTTCAACTGTTATATCTCCTATCATTTCTCCTAGAAAGGTTGAAGAGGAATCTACATTTGATTATATTGTACCTCTTTCTCCCTTGAGTTCTTTTCTTCTTTCCCCATAACTCATTTATAGACCCTCATCACCTGAAAATATACCATCATTTTCCCTTTTCTTTCCTCCAGGTACTCAAACCTTAGGGGAACAAGCTTTCAAGACCTTCTATAATCCTTCTTTCGATCATCAAAAGATTCTTCTAGATTACATAATGGATGGGTACGTGAATCAACCAAATCGTCATTTGGTTAATCCACCTCCTCCACCTCCACCAAGGGTATTTAATAAGGCTACAGCTAGATATGTTCCTCTTGTACTGTATGGGAATCTTAACAATCTTCCTGACAACTACTTAAAAATACTTCCTAAATTTAGTAGTGAGAATGCAGTCATAGTTGTAGAACATCTAACTTTCTTCGATGAATTTGCTAATAACTTTGGTCTCGAACATGAGGATGTATATACGAGACTCTTTGTACAAACCTTTGAGGGGGAGGTGAGAACCTGGTTCAAGGGGATCTTTCCAAATTCCTTAGATTCTTGGGATGCCCTAGAGACTGTTTTTCTTAGGAAGTGGGGTGAGAAGAAAGATCATCTTTACTAATTAACTTAATTTGGAGTCTTGAAATGAAAAAATAATGAATCAGTCTCTGATTTCATTAAAAGATTCAATAAGACTTATAGCAAGATTCATGTTGATGTAACGCTTTCACAACCAGCTGCAAAGGTTACCTTTGTAGGAGCCTCTGGCCCATATTTTTCCTTACTTTTGAAGGAAATAAGGTCTATAACTTTAGCCAATATGCAAGAGGA
>ML817915.1:0-18503 GCA_009831015.1 Picea engelmannii
TCTTTCACACTCAGCCTTAAAATAGGAAAACAAATGTTGATTACTGTTATGAGGACTATGAAGATGCCTTCTGAATAGAAGCTTAGTGCCTCTTACATAATCAGCCTTAGAATCGGTTTTATGCTCACTGTTTTGACCATTTGAAAAACAAGTGCTGATCATTGTCATGAGAGCTATGAAAATGACTTCTGAATAGGAGCTTAGCATCTCTTTCACNTTCAGCCTTAGAATCAGTCTTTGGGTTATCTCCATAAAAGATAAAACTATCTCTAAAATCCATATACTTTGGACATGCCTCTAAGTCTTACAAACACCGGATTGATAATAAATGCACTCTGATTTACTTAGGTAGATCTTGAGCTCAACAGAGCCTACTAGGATGGCCAAGTAAAATCCCCTAGCATTGGGAGAGGGTTGCAAATATGAGTCAAAGTGAGATATTAAATGCATCTATTGAGGAGGATCCAAAAATTGTTGAGATGAGGTGAGGAATGGACCGAGAGGAGAAGAGGAGAAAAAGAGTTGAGAGATACAAAAGAAGAGTTGAGCTAAGAATGAAAGGAGAATAAAGAATTAGAAAAGAGTTAGCTAGGGGCACGAGATGAAGGGTCGAGCCTAGAATGGAGAGAAAAGAAACCACACCAGGTGGTAGTGCGGAAGAGTATGGTGTGATAGAGAGGATCAAATATGAAGATAGGCCTGCAAAAAGGCATGACATTGAGAATAGGGTGTCTAGTGAGGATAACAGTAGTGGTTGTAGTAAGGGCCTAGGTGATGAAGTTCACACCTCTTGGATGTTGTGGAGTGCCGCAATCATAGATGAAGATGGAGAAAAAAGTAGTGATGCATTGATAAGAGAGGAAGATAACACACACAATAGTGGTGTGCAGGTAGCAGTTGAAGATAGAGGCTCCTCTAATGGCGGGGGAGATGAATTAATGATAGTTGATGGTCTTACGCGGATATAAGTAGGAAAATATCTACATCCCCTCACAAGAGATGTCATAGGGAGATGGAATTACCCCCCCTTTGATCCACCTCCCTTGTGTGTTTGTAATCAAGAAGAAAGAATAATATATAGTGAAGTGATTCGAATTGGAGGAGTAGAATAAGGAAGAAGATAAGATACGAGTAAATAAGAAGGTGAAGGCAATGCCACTTCACCTATAAGAGTATCAGTATCAAGAATTTTGACAACCGACAGTTAGAATAACAGAGTTGGTTGAAGAATGACTATGGTGAATCTGGATAGCACCCCAAGGCTACTCGTGTTCCACATACTGGGTAAGGATGATGTAGAACAAAATTGGTTCACATGTGAAGCAATCTAGTCTGTGAAGAGGATCACGAAAAAAACAAAAACTATCATGCAAATAGAGACCACGTTCAAGGACAAAGCCTTGATGTGGTACATAAAGTACAAATCCACTGCACTGACGAGATAGGCGAGGTCCCTGATAGAGATTAAGAAATATTTGATTAGGGAATTTCAAAAACCTATGTCAGAATCTCAATGTATCACAGATATAAATGAGATTAAATAGAAGGAATACGTGACCATGTGGGAGGCCATATGGGATTATGACCAACAATTCAAGATTTTATTGGATAGGTTGGCATTCCAAATACAAGACGTGCAACATAGAGAGTGGTTTATTGTGGGGTTACTTCCCCATATCTGGGTCCTTCTCACCTATCAGAAGGTGATGACTCAGGTGAAGGCGATAGAAATTTCAATACACCTAGAAACTACACTAGGAGGGGCAGAGACATTGGTAGGTTTGGTGTAGGTGTATTTACAACTAGCCAACCTGATGATGCAATTGCAAGATATGGTATTGACGAAGGTTGTGTGTGAGCATGTGTGGTGTACTACTTATCGCTCAGAGGGGTATCGCAGGGACAAATTCCTTGTACTTAAAAATTATGTGGTGATGGGCGTGCTGAGTCCATTTCCATAAGGACTCATGGAATGGTGTGAGTATGTAGATAGTGGGGCCATGCACCACCCCACTTCCCAACTTTATATAAGTACCAAACAACAAACCATACTCCATTATGTGAGTTATGTAAATTCGTGGGGCATGATATCAATAACTGCCACTCACTCCAGTTGATGCAAGATAATACCCGTGATGCATTTTGGGTACATGAAGAGAAGAAGGGTGGTGAGTGTGTATGTGCTAAAAGAGGTGCATACCAAGGCAGTCCCCGAGGTGGATATGGGCATGGTCACGGTCGAGGATATGGTGGAGGGGGAGGTAAATTCCCTGCTTGTTTCAATTGTGGATAAATTAGTCATGTATCAAGGTTTTGTACCAAACCACTCATTCTTTGTACATATTTCTACGATTATGAGCATGTCACTGAAGACTATCTCAACTTGTTGAAAAAGTGGGAAGACAAGAAGGCCAATTGTAACATGGTGCATGTGCAGCCACACAAGAATAAGAAAAATAATGAGGAAGTTGATGTCCGGGTAGTCACCTAAGGAGGAGCAAGACATGAGTAGAATTTGAACATGGTGAAGGATCAAGTCAGAACCCGTAGGGGAAGATAAGGAAGGAAACACAACGCCCCCCCCGCCGATGTTTCATGTTGCCCAACAAAAACAGTTCTTGTGTGATGCATAGAAAGAATTGGAGGAAGAAAGAGTGTGCAAGGAGCTACAACACGTGACTTAAAGATCACTTGAGGAGGCTTAGATATGAGAATAACTATAGAGGGAGACACAAAGGTCATTGGAGGAATCTCAAATTCATGAAGAGGTAAAATGGTTGACCTAGAGGTTGTTGGAAGAGGCTCATGCTCATGAAGAATTACACCACGTGACACAATGCTCTTTGGAGGAAGCTTGTGTGTGCGGAGAAATACAACGTGCGACGCAACGATCGTTAGAATAATCTCATAGACATAATGATATGTGACACTCTGAGTAGAATTCACATTAATAAAAACACCTGGAGGAATCATAATGCACAATGCACGCAGAAGCCTTGCAAGACTTGGGTCACAAGGAAGAATCTAAAGACTAAGTAAGTTCTTTCTTGCATTGTTGTTTGTGATTGATAAATGATCCATATGTTGCAAGTAAGTTGACACAGGTGTTAGCTACTTGCATGAGGTAACAAGGAGTGGAGGCAACCATATTAGCTCCTCTTTCAGAAAGATATGTATGTCAAATTAGAAAGCAAAAGCGCACTGGCCGAGAGTTTAATATGAAAAAAAACCTTGGTGGCTATGACATGGAGGGAGTCATGTTGGATCTAGGTTTTGACATGAATATTTTGCTAAGGAAATCTTGGGAGGTGGTGGGTAAACCAAAATTGGTCCGGTATCTCATCCAACTATGGTTGGTCAATAAATACAAGATCTACCCAATAGGCAAATTGGATCAAGTGGAAGTGAATATGGAAGGAGTAAAAACAAAGACTGATTTTGAGGTAATAGAAATTATGGATAAATCTTATCCATATCCTGCATTAATTGGCATTGATTGGGCCTTTGATAATAATGCAATGTTGAAGTTAAATAAATTACATATGGAATTTGAAACAAATACCCTGTGCATGGTCACACCACTGGATCCATATGAAGGAGACAGATACAATGAGCCAGTGGATGAGGATGTGCAGATCTCAGTCATTGAAAATATCTATAAGATCATGAGGCACAGGGAGGAATACATCAACCCCACCGTAGATGGATAATTAATATGGAGAAGTGTTGAGTATTATGAAACAGATTCTGAGGATGCCATGGAGAGGTGGAAAAACAAGCTCTTTGAAGTTTCCACTGGCAAATGTGTGAGGATAATGAAAGTAGTGTGTTGGATCAAATTTGAGCTATACGATGCCCCAGAGTTTGATGGGACATGGCCAATAGAGACGTTCCTCATGCATATGGAGAAAAAAATCCCCACAGACTAGAGGCTTCAATCCATGGATGTATTGGTTCGAGGGACACCTGCACGGTGGTGGGAGACGCATGACCCAAATATTTAGAGTTGGGCATAGATAGTTGAGTCGATAAAGGTTTGGTTCCATCCCATCATTGATTTCAAACTAGCCAACCAATAAAAGGGAACTAAGGATCCTCAATAACACATTACTTTTTATGAATGACGTTGGACCTTTAAGAAAATCCCTCGATCCCAATGGTTCCATCAGTTTATCCACACTATGGACATGGTCCCTAGAAGTTGGTACATTTAGGAGGAGCTCAAAAGGAAAATGGTTGAGTGGACCCATGTGAGTTCCCAGTTGTTTTTAATATTTAGCTTCACAATAAAAGATTTGGCTCAAAGATAGGTGCTCCACCAAATTGAGTATTTTATTTTCTATCGGCAGCCAAAGGAAGACACACCCGGGGTGGTTTGTTTGTATCATCAGCTGGTGGTAAAACTAAAAGAGGAAATAGATTGTTGGAAGATAGATGTTGATAATGTTTATGAATATGACCCATGCAACATATAGATAAAAGAATCTAATGGAGAGTGTGCACTAAAGGGTAAGGTGACAGAGATGGCCACACCTGAATATAATAGCCCGATTAAAACCAAGAAACACAATATTGACATTGAAGAAGCGTATAAGATGGACATCATTGGAGATTATTGAGATAAGGAGACAGTCGCTAAAGTCGTTGAACTCCTCAAGGAATATGAGTGATTGTTTACCCGAAGCTTTTATGAATTGAAAGACATTGCAGGTTCATTGGGGGCCATGAATATTTAAATCAAATCGGATTCCAAACCATTCAAGAGAAGACATTATCGATTAAATCCCAAATATAAGGATAAGGTGCACATAGAATTGGATTGGATGTTGGATGCTAGGATCATTTTCCCTATAGTGGAATCATATTGGATTATTCCTATGGTTTTACAACCCAAGAATACCAAGAATATTCAAATATGTGTATATATGATGAGTCTCAACACAACTTACGTCCACGACCCTTTCTCGACACCCTTCACATATGAGGTGCTGGAAAATGTTGGTAGTTGGGAAGCCTACTCTTTCACGAATGGATTCTCAGGCTATCATCAGGTTCAGATTGCAGAGGAGAATCAAGCTAAAACCACCTTTGTGACATAATGGGGGTCCTTTGCGTACATGATAATTCCCTTTGGCTTAAAGAATTCCCCTACAATATTTTCTCAGATAGTGATCACAACCTTCAAGGAATTCATCCACAATTTTCTTGAAGTATACTTGGACAATTGGACTGTGTTTATTTTGTTGAAGGAACACCTGTAAGCTCTTCGGATGATGCTCAATTGATGCCACCAACTACAAATATCCTTGAATTTGAAGAAATGAATTTTCTATACACCCTTTGGCACATTGTTTCGATACATTGTGTGCAAATATGGATTGTTGGTGGATCAATATAAGATTGTCGCCATATTGAATATGGTGGCCCCAATTCGGGAGATGCATGCCATGTTGATTCATGGAGGATATTACTAATGGTTCATTCACAATTATGCTCAGATTGTTGCCCCGTTGGAAAAGATTCTACACAACAATACACAATATGAGTGGACCCCAGAATGCCAAAAATCTTTGGATACTCTAAAAGAAAAACTGGTTACTGCACCGATTTTTGTCTTTCCTGATTGATCAAAGCTCTTTCATGTCCATGTAGATGCTTCTTCCATTGCGTTGGGCACATTTCTTGCACAACCAGGCGAAGGGAATATTGACCATCCAATATACTTTTCCAGTCGCAAGTTATCCTATGCCGAAAATAATTATATGACAACTGAGTGTGAGGGCATGGCCATGGTTTATGCCTTATAGAAATTTCACAACTACTTTTTGGGGTATGCGTTTAAATTCTTCAGTGAACACTCTGCCCTCAAGTATTTTGTCAACAAGTCAGTGTTGGATGGACAAATTAGTCATTGGTTGTTTCTCTTTCAATAATTTGACTTTGAAGTTGTAGTTAAACTGGGAAGCAATAATGTTGGACTTGATAATTTGTCATGGATCAAGACTAGGGAAGCTGCTAAGAGACTCGATGATGAATTCCCCGATGCAAAATTATTTCTGTTTGAAGTCGTGCTTGATCAATTGGTCAAAATCAAAAAATTTCTCATGACTGGCCAGGCTCCCATATGGTATACTCTGATGAAACGTCATCAACTAGTGACTCGTAGTGCCAATTATTAGTTAACTACCAGAAAATTGTATAAGTTGGGCACAGATGGAATCATGCGTTAGTGTGCAATAGAACATGGATGAAACTCCATCCTGTATGAAGCACATGAAGGTATTTTTGGAGGCCACAATGTCAGTAAGACTACCATGTGCAAGGTTATACTCGTAGGGGATTTGATGGTCCTCCCTCTTTGTAGACGCCAAGGACTACTGCAAACACTGTGACATATGTCAATGAATTAGAAAGCCTTGTCAGAGAGATGATATTCATTTATTTCCTTCGACCACGCTAGAGTCATTCAACAAATGGGAAATAGTTTTTTTGGGTCCCATCAATCTCCCAACACATTGCACATGGGTGCACTACATGAATACAACGACCAAATAACTAACTCGATGGGATGAAGTCGCGCTAGTCAAATATTGTACAATAGAAATGACGACACACTTCATTTTTTAGAATTCCAACACCAGATTCAAATGTCCAAGGGTGTTGATGAGTGACTAAGGGCCACATTTTTTGAATGATACCATTCAACAACTCACTCAATAGTTCATGATCCATCATTAAAAGAGAACCCCCTATCATCCTCAAGACAATGGCACAATTGAAGCTTTTAATAAAATTTTAGAGTATGATTTAACCAAAGTTTGTAATGTGAAATGTGATGACTGGGATCAATGCATCCTAGCAATATTATGGGCCTATATAAAAATGTGTAAAAGGTTGACGAAGCACACTCCATTCAGATTGGTCTATGGAAAAGAAGCGATCATGCTGCTAGAATTTATTGTTCCTAGCCTCTGGGTCATGCTAGCAACCCATATGACAGACATTCATTCCCTCCAACATAGGTTAGATGAACTCATGGAACTAGAGGAGGAATGAATGATGGCAGGATTCAACTAGGTGGTCGAAAAAGAAAGACATAAGGCATGACACGATCACAATATCCGCTATAAGACCCTCCATTCAGGCTCTTTAGTTTTTTTATATGAAAAAAAATATTTACAACATCTTGGCAAGATACACATGCGGTGGCTAGGTCCTTTCAGGATATTCTACATCATTGAAATAGTTGTCACCAAGATGAAAACCTTATAAGGAAAACCACTCAAGGGATTGATTAATAACAATAGTTTAAAGGTGTACTATGGCCCGCAGGGGTCAATCATCATTTATCTCCCTCTCTTAGCTTTGAATGTGGGTAGAATAGATTTAGTGTAGGTTGTACAACATGTAACGCATCTCATAGTCGACATAATTTACCTTTTTTGACAACACAACATTCATATCGGTCATGTAGGTGGACTTGATAGATTGACAATTTTTGTAGATTCTCCAAATTTCCAAATAAGGATGATACTTTAACATAAGTACAAGGTATTGGGCCTGACTGACAATTCATGCGGTCCTCATAGGATTTTCCTAGCAATTTATTTCATTGAAAGGGTAAGTAATACTATTTGGGCAGTTCACACATGCCACAAGTACACAGTAAGTTATGTCACCACAATATCCAACTAGCATCACCAATACGACAGACTTCACATTCGATTTTCTGATGGGTCACATTTCACTGCCAACTTCTACCTCTTATCCAATCCATTCCCTACATTGAATATTTATTTCTCTCCATCGTAATCTTTCCCACCATCTTCACTCTATATATACCCCCTCGACGCCCTCAAAAGAGTAATTCTCCATGCCCCATTCGCTACCACCCCCACCTGTCACTTCCTCCATCAGTTGTTTGGTATTTTCCCCACTTCTCACCATTGAATCAAATATTCTCAACTCTCTTTCCAACTTCCCCTTCATGGTTTGGCTTAACAGATTGTCCACAATTTTTCCTTTCTAGTTCGGCCTAGCAGCTCTAGAGCCTAGACTTCAATTTTCACGTATATTGCATGTATGTCATTAGTTGCTTGGAAGAGGCCCTTCCCCATTCTTTACTGTCTAGAATCAGCCTAGGTCCACATAGTTCCTTGGATTGTGTTTCGTACTTATGGTCGTTCCCTAGCTCTCCAAGCCCAAAGAGGGTTGAATTGTTTCCATGAATCATCACCTTTTTTGATAGGGGGGGACCCTACTTTCTTATTTTCCTGAATCCCTGACCTCATATCTTATCATGGATCCCCCTCCTCCAGTAGAGTGCCCTCACAAAACCAATTCATCTAACTTGGTTGTAGGGATGCCTACTCTAACATATTATCATGGATCCCCAATGCTCTAGTAGTCAAAAGGCCAAGGTTATTAGCTCAATCTGGTCCTCCCAGAGAAAAAAGAAAAGAACATAATGATTCTCTCTCTTGATGGATCCTAACTCCTTTTTAGTGGTCAGTGTTTGATGGTGGGATTTAAACCGATCCCTCATTCACCTATGCTAGCACTAGAAGTCACCTCCTAATTGTAGGGGAGGTAATCCCAATACCCATCAGTTTGTATGTCACAATGAATAAATTTAAGGGGGGTCAAATGGGTGCATAATCAAGATGATATTTCTTTAACTCAGAAAATTGGACTAGTATGCACAGGTAGATGAGGTCTTGATTCAACTTCAGTCAATAAGGTGTAGTATATGTGAGTAGGAGGAAGAATGGTAAGGAGAACGTAAAGGTCTGCTATGGACATCCAATCTTCCAAAACCCCAAGAAGAAAAAACTTAGAAAAAAAGATCCTATTCGATTCAGAGTTTTAGGAAACTGAATGAAGTTATAACCAGACTGAAATCAAACATACATCACATTATAGTTACAACAAATCGACTGGATCATCCATGCCTGAGCCATTCAATATCATAGGAAAAAGAGACAGAAAACAAGGCTGACTTAGATTAAATAAGAAATCTCAAATCCCATTACATAATCAGAGAACCAGAGCTTCATGAAAAATTTACAATACAGGAGCGTCACTCAACCATCGACCAGGAAAAAATATCAAAAATACATACATATACTCAGAATTGTTGCAACCATGAGGAGTGTTATCGAACCACCACATTAACATTTTCAGTCGGTGCATGCTCTATCAGATTGTGCATGCCTCCTCATGTCAAATGCGAGCCAGGCACAGTTATGTGATTTATAGGAAAATCTATCCATAATTGACAGTCTGCCTTTACGACCGCTCTCTACATGTTTTCCATTAATGGGGTGAGATGAGGTCTCAAATTTCGCCTTACTTTATCAACTTCCTTTTCTCGGGATTAAAACATGACTTAACGCCTAGGGGGCGGCCACACGCTTCTCTCAGATAGGACGCTATATAAACATGTGATTGCGGAGCCGCTCAAAGGTGGTTTGGGTTCACACCACTTTTGAGCCCGCAATCCACCACCTTTTTCCATGTATTACTTTTTCCAAACCATGAATTCAATTGCAGGACTGCTCAAGAAAAATATCAACCGAGCACGTCGCATCCCCGCAATGGATTGTGGTCATCGATCTTGTGATCTTGGGAAAGGATTTATGATCAACAAATCAAATCGGCCCTCTTTATATCAATGGATCAGATCTTCCCTTTTCGAATCGACGACCGATATCTACTTCAGGACTTCAAGCTTCGACCTTTCTCATGGCACTATACTTTGTGCAATTTTGAAATCCCAAATACCCGGGGGGCGTTAATCTAAAATGCTCCTGGAATCTCCACCGCTGAAAAAATTCAACCTGTCTGCTTGTATTTTAAGCCCGAAATGAGATACTCTGCATGATGCACTCAGACACTTCATGTGCAGACCACGAACTTGGATGACCTGCTTCCCTTTACAACTATATGTGATAACATTTGGCTCCATAGGGGATGGCATGCTCCCTATGAGCTACCAAGAACAAGTAGTTCCAATTGCCTTTTGCATTGGGCTATGGAGTCATGCTCAAAAAAGATCCTGCTGAGGATTAAAGGATGACACACACACTATTCTAAAAATGAAAGCAAAATACATGGGCTCCAGAAGGAGCTTATTTATGTACATTCCTAGAATAACTGATTTTTACATGGTGCTAGGTGAAAACAAATTTCCACCATAGCCATTCAACTAACTTCCTGACTGGAAGCTCTTTTACTCTGTCAGTGATCAATAACAAATAATGCAACCATGACAACAAAACGGTTACATCCTTCAGCTTCTCTCCAAAGGATAAAGTTGAGATCAAGTTGGGCAGCTCCAAGATATGAAGGAAATGACACTCAAAGTACTCATTGACAGGCTCATAGAATGAGTGGAAAACTACAGAAAATTTGTAAAAAACAACCTGATCTGCTCCACAACTGCTCACACAGGGTTGAATATCTTTGGTAAGCATAGGTGGGTGAACAGTCGATGCAGGCTGACTGGCCTCGGGCGATGGTTTCTCACTGACAGGCTCTGAATAGGATATAAACTACGCATTTATCTCCTCCCTTTCTCCTTCATGGCTCTCCCAAGGATCATACTCACAATCATAATAAACATGAACCATGGGAGAGCTCTTCTCTTCGTGATCTTCGTCGGGATATTCATCGCAAGTTGTTTTTTCTTGGCCAGTATCTAAAATCACTTCTTCATCATAAGCAGGGCTACCAAGAACATTTGTTACAAGGACTGGAATATCCTTTGCATCTTCTTTGTAAGAGCAACAAGAATTCTCTGCCTCCAATTTTTCCATTCTTGCAGAAAGTGATTTTACTAGATTCATCAACTCCTCCAAGGTATACCCCTCATCCTCACAGATTTCATTAGAACCAGCCATATCTTGATCATTGTCTTCATATTCCTCACAACAATTATGAAAAATAAACTCAGAGGAACAAAATTTTTGATAATGCCTATTGAAAGTTGCATGAAACTCTCTCAGGGAGGAGATGCTAGCAGGGGGCAAGGATCGATACCACTCATGAGCATCTCCATATAATGAGAACATGAAAATCTTCATTAATACATCCTCATGATGTATCTCCCACTGATGCATGAGTTCATGAAACTCACGAAGATGCTCGACAGGGTTGTCCTCTTTACACTCTTTAAATATGGGAAAATAATCACCCCATTCATCCATAGTAGGGAGAATATTAGGACAACTAGGAACAAAAGAAAAATTGAAGGGAGCAAACCTTCGAGCTAAGATTTTTTCCCTTTTGAACTAGTGGAGTCACCAATCAATTCTTCAACCATGGAGTCGCCAGGTGAATGATGTGCAAAATGAGTGTGTTTGGTATTTTTTCACCATCAAAGACCAGATCTGATCGTTGTGTTCTCCCAGGGAGCTTCAGGTGTAGCTAGAAGAAATCGCACTGAAACAGTGGAGTCGCCTCAGTGGATTCACTAGGTGCAAGCGAAATCTTCAAAGGTTCTGATATCTGATGCACCTTCAGAATTATAAGTTCGTTGTCGTTCTACCCAGGGAAAGGTCTTAAATTCATTCCCCAACAACGACGCCAGAAATTTTAGCACTAGAAGTCGCCTCCTGATTACAAGGGAGGTAAGCCCAATACCCATAAGTTTGTATGTCACAATGAATAAATTTAAGGGGGGTCGAATGGGCGCATACTCAAGATGATATTGTGTTAACTCACAAAACTGGACTGGTATGCACAGGAAGATGAGGTCTTGATTCAAATTCAGTCAGTAAGGTGTAGTATTTATGAGTAGGAGGAAGAATGGTAAGGAGAACATAAAGGTATGCTATGGACATCCGGTCTTCCAATAACCCAAGAAGAAAAAACTCAGAAAACAAGATCCTCTTCGATTCAGAGTTTTAGGAAACTTAATGAAGTTATAACCAGACTGAAATCAAACATACATCAAAATACAGTTACAAAAACTCGACTGGATCATCCATGCTTCAACGATTCAGTATCAGAGGCAAAAGAGACAAAAAAGAAGGCTAAATTAGATTAAATAAGAAATCTCAAATCCCATTACATAATCAAAGAACCAAAGCTTCATCAAAACTTTACAATACGGGAGCGTAGCTCAACCATCAACCATGAAAAAATATCAAAATTGCATACATATACTCAGAATTGCTACAACCATCAGGAGTGTGATCGGACCACTACATTAACATTTTAAGTTGGTGCCTACTCTGTCAGATTGTGCAGGCCTCCTCATGTCATATGTGAGCTAGGCACAATTATGTGCTTTACAAGAAAATATGTCCATAATTGACAATCTTCCTTTATAGTCGCTCTCTGCATTTTTTTCATTTATGGGGTGAGACGAGGTCTCAACTGCCACCTCACTTTATTAACTGCCTTTTCTCAAGATTGAAACACGGTTTAATTCCCAGGGGGTGGCCACACGCTACTCTCAGATAGGATGCTATATAAACACGTGATTGCGGGACCGCTCAAAGGTGGTTTGGGTTCGCACCGCTTGTGAGCCCGCAATCCACCATCTTTTGCCATGTATTACTTTTTCCAAACCATGACTTCAATTGTGGGAATGCTCAAGAAAATTATTGCCCAAGCACGTCGTGTCTGTGCAATGGACTGTGGTCGTCGATCTTGTAATATTGGGCGAGGATTTACGATCAGGGGCTCAAATCTTCCCTCTTCATATCAATGGATCAGATATTCCATTTTCGAATTGACGGTCGAGATCTACTTCAGGACTTTGGGATTCGACCTTTCTCATGGTGCTATAATTCGTGCAATTTTGAAATCTAGAATACCTGCGGGTCGTTAATCTGGAATTCTCATGGAATCTCCACCGCTGACAAAATTCAACCTGTCTTCTTGTATTTTAAGCTCGAAATGAGCTGCTCTGCATGCTGCGCTTGAACACTTCCTGTGCAAACCATGAACTTGGACAACCTGTTTCCCTTGACAACTATATGTGATAACAAACTCCATGGACACCAGCGAAGGTTTTGGGTCAAACATCGAGTCGCATGAACTCCAACTCTATATTTCACTATCGGACCTGCTCGACTCATTCTAGGACCTGGGTCAGGTTTCTACTACAACATGAACATATGATTTTCTCTTACTCAGGCTCGGACACAATCACAACATGTTTTGTAGACTGATGATTTTATCTTACTCAAACTTTCCACGTTGATTGTATGCAACAATTGGATTGAGGATGAGCCAAGTAATATTGGTGGGGGCCAGCTGGCACCCAAATTTTTGGGGTTCATTTTTCCCACGTGCAAAAACAAAGTTGTGTGTGCTCATCCCAAGTTTTGTGCAAACCTAAGGTAATGCACAAAGAATGACAATAAGTGCGTGTTGGACTAAGTTTTGAGATTTCACGCTAAGCTTGAAATATTATAAGTGTGTGCTGGTCCGGGTTTTTTTATAGTTGCATTGAAAATCAAGAAGATGCATGCCATAATCAAGAAAGGAATCATCAAGAAATATTCTCCAATGATTATTTACAACAACACAAGGGAACGCGGAGTTGAAAAAGGGTGAGCTGGAGAGGTAGTTAAGATTGCCTTGATTCATGAAGGCTACGTGGGTTGTAGGCAAGGGCCAGAAGCATATGAGGAATTTGTTTTCAATAGAACGAGTGAAGCAGAGTAGAAAGAGATATATCTCTCAAGTAGAGAAAGCTATAAAAGGAAGCAACGACATCAGAAATAGAGCTATATGGTTAGATGAGATCCATTGAGTTGTTGGTAATGAGCTCACTATAAGCCTAGTGTAATGTTGTAAAGCTTTTGAATACAATTTTGTGTCTGTCATATGTCCGAAGTATTAAAAGGATGTGCATCAAACACTATGTTTTATTTTATGAGAAGTTATCTAAAGAATATATGAAGCTTTGTTATTTTTTAATATAGTCTTCTTAATGTATACTATATGTTTGTGTGAATGGAACGAAATGAATAATAAAATTGAGTCATTTATGATCTATTGTGTGTCTATCATGTGTTATTTGGATATGTGTGTGTATTGTTTTACTTAGTATCACAACAAGTCGTCGGATATGGAATGCATGAATGTCATCCTAGATGGATCCTAGGTTGCTCAATCCTCCATCCCTATCACAAGGCCTTATTATCTCTATGATCCCATCTGTGTCTTGGGTGAGACCTTCCTCGACCTTGGCCAAGGAATGATATGTCGATGCTCTAGGGTTTTTGTTGGTCAACTCTGGATGAACCCTGGGTATAAACTCCTAAGTGTTAAGAAGGATGTGTGAAATCATGGAAAAAAATGACATCACATATAGACCCTGATAAATGAATGAGATTCTCGATGGACTAACAGAAGTGAAGGGGTACATTCCTTGGGTTGGGTAGGTCAAGAGGAAGAGAGATGGATGAAATTTAGGATTGGTGTAGGAGGATGCCAATGATTTGTGGGATATCTGAGCTGTGAGAGACAACCTCTTTTGTGGACTCCTATCCCCAAATTAGGGATGAATTGTTGTTGAAATCTAGAACAACAAGTCTATGGTTGGGTGGAACATCCATCCCAAGCAACTGGTTGCACAATTGTTTTTAAAGATAAGTGGTTTTATGTATTTTCTATGTTACCCTTATGAGTTTAATTATTGTGCACTTTACTCTGTGACTGTGAATGATTTATATGTTGTTGTATATGATTTTATTGGTTTCATTCATGTCATTTTAGCATTTGTACCTACATATCGTTACAAGTATCTAAAAATGGTTAAAATATGTGTATAATTAATAGCTAGTAAGCTACAAGAATTTAATTAGTAGAAATTTTTTGAATTTATGTGTATTTCCACAAGTAATGTTCCGCGGTTAAGTTGGGGGACATTACAATGCATCTTCACAAGAATCTCTTTTGTTGTGAAATAATGTTTAGTTGAACCATCAAGTCTAAATATATTAGGAGAATTGATCTTTTGTCTTATTTTCTTGTAAGTCTTAGAGAACCTCATCAAACGTTGTCTTCTAGTTATGATACTTAAAGAGCTTATTCAGTTTCAAGATTTTATGGGTGTCTTGAAGAGAACCTCCCATTTTTCCTTGATCATATCCTCTCAAAGGTTCCTTGGTATAAATGAGAGCCTCTTTACCTTTAACGTCCCAGCTCTACTCTGAACCATGTCACATTAAAATTTTGAACTTTGATACCACTTTGTAATGTATACAGCCTCCTAGCTGAGTCTTGTTACCACATTGTAAATTTTTTAACACCTAGTTAGATTAATTAATGATTTTAGTTAATTAAGTAATTAAATCATTAATTTATCTAAGTCAAGTAATTATTGAAATACTTAGATTTATCATTTCTTTGTTTATTCTTTTGAATTAACGAATGCAACAACAAATGAATTGATTATTTTAATTGTTTAAGGGTAGGTATGAATTTATGACAAAATGATAAGGGGAGATGGAAGATTGATGAGGGGGAGGAGTCAATGGATGGAGGGGAGAAGAGAGGGATTTGGACTTTGAGGAGGGGATTCGAAGGGGGGAAAAGGAGAATTGGGAAGGAGGAGAATTGGTTGAAAGCATTCATGGGTTTTGGCTAGTGAATTGGTGTTGCTGGGACTTTTGGCTTGGGGGCAAGGCTATCTAATTTTTTGGAGCTAGTGAGCTGGAGAGGCTATGTTCCTAGCTAGATGGGAGGAAACAATTTCAGGAAGAAGTTTTAGGTAGGCAGTTGCAACAGGAAAACCTTCTTCTTCAAGAAGTAATCCACAAAAATTATTGTTTTGTTCTAAATTCAAGTTATGGCATTTATATGTATACTATGTGACTACTTAATTTGATTTGTTCAATCTTGTAACAAAAGAAAAAAAGAAAAAAAAAAGAATTTTACATTCTGTCTTGCAAACATAACCAGAAAATAGTCAAAAATAAAAGTTCCCTGTCATGTAAAACAAAAATATAGATTTACTTTAGCTATTAATCCCCCCAAAGGGAATTACATATGGTATCGGATCCCAGTTTCAAAATTGAAACCTAGGGCTTACCCACTCTCTTATGGCTTGAAGGTATTCTAACTGTTCAAAAAAAAACAAATATGGGATATGCAGCCCAAAAACCCTTTAAGTTTATCCCTTAAACAACCCATAATTTTTGTTAACAACCCTTAAATATTTGAGGGCCAACAACTAGAACCTAAAATCCATTTGCATGGCAGACAATTCTACCATGTCCTGAAACCCTTGTGAACACCCTAGAAACCCTTGGAATAACCTGTAGATAACCCTAAGAACCTTAATAATAATTTCAGAGTAGGTAAGGAGGTAGTAGGAAAGAATCCTACAGACTTGTATTGTCTTCCCATCTCTAGTTTTGACCACCTGCACTTGTAAGGGACAAACATCTTGATGAGGGTTAGATGAGGTAAAAAAAAATCAAATATGAGAAACATAAGTAGATTTTAAAAGAAAAATGAGTCGAGTCTTTCATTAATATCAAGGACGTGTATGTAATAAAAAGACAAGAAGAAAAGGTGGATGATATACTATAAACAATGTATGTATTGGTTTATGTATTACTTATACATATTTAAATTAAATATACAAAAAAATCGACCTCTGTTCATTTAGAAAACTCCATTTATTTTCTTACTATGTAACTTATTTTTCTTATTCTGTAACTAGATGGTTCTCTTGGGGTTTCTTGAGCCCGCTAAAAATTAAAAAAAAAGTAAAAAAGTAAATAAACCAAGAATCAAAACCAGATATAACAAAAGGCTTATAGTCATAACACTTAACCTGCTTGTTTTTTCTCCTTTGGGTAGCCTTTAGTATTCTCTAGATGGAACCCATATTCATTGTTGTTGTAATATTCTGGGAGTTATATGAAACCCACTCAAACAGTTTCTAAGAACAAATCTGCATGATTGTTTTGGGGCATCGTGAAGAATTGGAGGGATTCTCATGTAGATCACCTGACTGATTGAGCTTTAAGGATATTAACACCAAAACTAGATTTGAATGGATCTCATGAAGGGATACTCTTCATGCTTGACCGGATCCAAGGTATCCTATTTGTGTCCCCTCTGTATCTGCTTCATAAAGAAAAGAAAACTTGATTTGAAACTTACCCAAACCATCACCATTGCCCTCAACCAGTTGAGCACCTAGGTTTCATGTTCATCCCTAGGTTGACATTGGCATGTCCAAGTCAAGGAGAAAAGGGAGAGTTTGAGGAGGAGTGGGAACGGTCGAGGAGATTGATGTCACCTTCCTCCTCCTACGTGTTTAGGATTATGGAAACTCTCCCAAGCACTATTGAAGGTCGTTGAATAAAAGACTTGGGCCATCGTGGGCTTTAGGAAAATCCCAATAGATTTTGAGTCTATATCCTTAACCACTCAGACATATTGAAATTGTGGGCTGCAAGCCAAAGACTCGCACACCCAAGAAAATATAGCCACGACTTTAAAACTCTCGTTGGACATTTTTGTAGAGGCACCGATAAAAGGTGGGTCGACTGGAAGCCTTGGTCATGCCCTTCATGAGGCTAGCCATGGAGCCAAGGTGTTCCCATGTGGTAATGAGGAACCTTTATTATCAATCTCTCCATCCCATTGCCAATCATCTTCCTCTGTAATATCTGCAACACCTATTTGAGGTTCCCAACAACATCATAAGAATACCCATATCATTTTGATAGTACGTTGTTGTAATTGTCTAGAAACGCTCTTGACCAATAGCATCCCAAATCTGTAATTTAATCCTCTTTCCATTCAACACCTTCACGTAGATTCCCCTAGTCTATTGTCCATTATTTGCAATGACCAGGGGCTTAAGTGTTTGAATCCCTATGACACAAAATGTGGGGGATCGAGGATAGAAATGCAAGAAACTTCTGCTGGCTCCCAAACCTCTGGACAATGCAAAATTTTCTATGAGGTTTTTGGGAGGCAACCTCAAAGCTTGTTGTAGAGAAGAGTTCGGTCGATCGGGGAGAAATGATAGGGAAGATGAGAGTTAGGTTATGGTTTGTGAGTGGGGAGACAAGATCTAGGTTAGGTGAGTGGGGAGCATGAGTGTTATCCACATTTTTGGTTATCAAGATGATATTATGATTATGTCATGATGATGGAAGATCAAACTCTTCATTAAGAACTTTTTCCTGAAGAAGGTTACACTTGTCATTTTCTCAAAAATCATATTTTGAAAGTAGTCCGCAGGCTGCATATATACTCTCCTGCGAGAATCCATAATTCCCACATGTTGCATTCAGCTTGACTGCGGACTTTCCGCACTGTGTCAATGGTTAGGGTGTGGACATGTTTCTAAACGAAGAAAATGAATAAGTTCTTGATCCTTCTAGAAGGAATATTCTAGAAGGGTGAGTTGGAGTTCGAATGGTTGGCAAAATACTGACTTTCCAGATATCTTGGGATCATTCCCTATCCAAGTAACTAATCAATCTTCTCCTATATATTGAGGAGATTACTTATGG
>ML817915.1:18603-29534 GCA_009831015.1 Picea engelmannii
ACAACAGAGATTAAAGGAGAGCGTTCATAAGGTATGTCCACCATCCATTTCTCTTAGTTCATTCAATATCTAGATCTAGGGAAAGAGTAGTATTCTGTCACGGTTTGTTCCAGATCCAGGTGGATCTGGGGAGATTGGTTTGTTTCCGCACTCACGAATTTATCCATAAACAATGAGACACATGGCCCTCATGCGAGGCTCCACGCTACCTACCCCATTCCATTAAAATATTTATTTATTTATTTTATTTTATTTTTATTATCTCTCTCTCTCTCTCTCTCTCTCTCTCTCTATATATATATATATATATATATATATATATATATATATATAATTTTATTATTATAATTTTATTTTTATTTATTATTTATTATTATATATATATACCTTGATTAAATAATTTTGTTATTTCAATTATTTAAAAAAAATTATAAAAATAAATAAATTTCAACTAGTTAAACATACAATAAAATAAATAAATATACCTATACCTATAGATAAATCCATGTACCTATAGAAATTAATGAAAATGGAATTAAATTTAATATAATAAAGAGGGGGTAATTACATTAATATAGTATTAACATTAATTTCATAATTAAATTACATAGAATAAGGTTAATATTATATTAATTACTTCCAAAATTTTAAGGACTTAAATGAGATTAAGGGAAGGGCTAAACATTTGATTAAATAGGTAAGATAGGGTGATTGACGAGTACCCCACAGTGCTAGCATAGCTAGAAAGGTAACAGATTTAGTATCTTACCTAAATGAAGCTACCAAGCTTAGAGGCTTTTGACCCTGACCCTTAGCCACTTACCTTATGGGAGTAATGTTTATTTACAAACAAGTATAAAGAAACTTGTGCCTAACCTCATCCTTGCAAGTTTAAGTTCAAGTAAAACCTAGAATGCCCTAACTCTTCTCTAATAAACATTTGATTTGAATGTAGGTTATGTATTCAGAATGGTTAGAACTTGGGGAAATTGAGGTCGGGGAACATCGTCACAAGGACCACCAACACCGGTGTTGCCACCGCCATCACCTGAATTAGCTCTCATTTTGTGATCCTTAGAGGATATTAATGAGACATTAAAGGGGTGCCAATCAACATATGTGTAAGTGGAACCCCCACCATTTGGAGTGGGTAACTCTAAAGCATCGAGGGACTCATAGGGAGGGCCTCCACTAGGGGATATCACTAGAGAACTACAAAAAATCAAACTCCCAAAGTTTTCTAGGGGATATTCAAGTGAATGTGTAAAGGCATGGTTGGAAGGAATGACAAGATGTTTTGCCTTTAGAGACTATGCTTCCACGTCAAAAGTGAAGATAACGATCTTTCAGTTGAGGGAAAATGCCTTGAAATGGTGGGGTAATTTGTAGATACAATTTCACCTTACTCCAGATACCATCTCTTGGGAGCTGTTTGAAGAGCGATTTAGGAGAAAATATTTTCTGGATTATTATGAGGAACAACAAGTAGGAGCATTTCATGCTCTAATTTAAGGAAATAGAACCATGGAAGAGTATGAAATCAGATTTATGGAGTTAGTAAAGTATGTCTCATACATGGATACTGATCAACGACAAGCATAACATTTTGTGTATGGGTTAAACCCTAAGATAAGGGCCATGGCGCAGATGTGGAAACCATCGTCAGTAGCCAAAGTAGTTGAAAGTGCTCTCTACGCAGAAGATAATATGAGCTTAAAAGGAGGTATGAAATCAACTATTCCAAAACAACCTGGATTCATGGGGAAGGCCTCTAGGACCTTCTCTGGGGGTGAAATCTCTAGGCCACCTCCTTATGGAAATAGAGTTGCACCAAGAGAAATTGCAACAACTATTTCAATGGCAGCGAGTGCAACATTCCACTTGTCACTAGCGATGTAGAAAATTCCATGACCTTCTCGGGGTGAAATTAGTAGGGGCAGGAGTTCCAGGGATAGGAACCCATTTCAAAGACCTTCACAGGGCAGTGTACAAGTTCCACCCTGCACTACTTGTTGGGGGTGCATAAGACCTCATTACCAGCGTGAATACCCAAAGTCACAAACATGCTTTGTGCATAGAGAGGGAAAGGCTCCGATGGGAAGGGAAAGTAGTAGCCACTAGATTTATGCAACAGTTAATAACCACCATGAAGAACATCAATCCACTATGGTGGAGTTGTCAAGTACACTAAATCATGTCAATGTTAAAATTTTGTTTGATTCTAGTGCTATAGATAGTTGCATTTCACCTTGTGCATTAGAAAAGTGTGGATTGGCAACCTATGAGCACGATGAATTTAAACAAGTTGAGATGGATTTGGGAGAAAAAAAAGCGGTAGGACCTAGAATAAAAAATTGTCTTGTAGACTTGGGGGTGTGTACTACTAGGTTGAAGGTGTATGTCACTACCCTAGGCATGTATGATCTAATCATTGGGATGGATTGGTTAGAAGTTCATTGAGCTTTGGTAGATTGTTTTGCGAAGAGGGTGTTTTTCATAGACGGTGAAGGAAGGTCAATAGATATCCATGGTATACGGAGGAAGGTGTCTCTATACTTTATCTCAACAATGAATGTAAGGCCTGTGCATACAGAGCCTCATAAATGTAAATATAACTATAGAAATTCTTTCTAATTTACTTCTTTATTTACTGTTCCAACATAATAATTGACAGTTTAGCAGTATAATAATGAACAACAATATTATGATGAACAAAAACATAATGAACATAATGAACAACAATATAATGATGAACAAATAATAATGAACAACAGTATAATGAAGAACAATAGTATAAGAAAAGGTATTTATCTCAACCTGATGTTGAATGTTGAACCTGAAGATGATAATTTTGTTGATGATGTTGATCTTGCCCAAAACTGAGTATTAACCTCCCAACCAACTAGGAACAACCTCTCTGGCTCCCTATCTCCAGGAATCCTTACGGTTTCCTGGCTCCTGAGCCCAAAATTCCTAGAAACAGTGGTGCCCCTATGAGAGTCCTCAAGCAAAAATGTAAGAAAAATTGTTGCACCCAAAACTGTGGTTTCCTGCCCTCCTCCTTCTTCCTCTCCAAATTTTCTTACCTTGCCATAAACAAAAAATATTACAATACCAAAATATACCTCTCCCCGAGTTCTCCCTTCTCCCTTATCTTCCTCCCTCGAATCCATTTCCCCAACCACCTTACCCACCATTAATTCCTCAACCACCTTATCCCTCCCATTAATTGGTTCAACTACCAATAATAATAATATTATAATAAAGTCTTCATAAATCTATTTTAATAATTCATTAAACTAATATTTATCATTCATGATAATTAAAGAATTAATTAAGGTTGTTACATTCATGCCTAATAAGAGTACCATTCGGTTCAGGAAGGGTACAAAGTTGTCACCTCGATTTATAGGACCGTTTAAAATCCAAGAGAGAATTGGACCTGTTGCATATTGTCTTGTACTTCCACTCCACTTGCATGAAACTCATAATGTTTTTCATGTATCTGTTCTACGTCATTATGTTGCTAACGAATCTCATAAACTAAATTGGAAGGAATTGCATGTATCAGACGTGGGAACCCTCATGGTAGAACCATTATGCATATTGGATCGTAGGGTCTAACAACTCAGGAACCATCTGATAGACCAATTTATGGTCCAATGGGACAAGTATAGCCCAGGATCTGCTACTTGGGAGGATGTCGAGACATTACAACGAGATCATCCTTCACTTTTTTTACCACCTCAAGAATATGTTTCTCGAAGGTTGGGTGTATGTAATGCCACCTTTTGACTTAGACAACTAGGATTACCTGAGGCCTAATCACCTTTATTTTCTATTCACTGTGAAACTATTAATGATACACTTGAACTTTTAAGACGTATGAACCTATGTGAATGACAATTCTATGAATGTTTAACGTTATTTGAATGATGATGAATATTATGCAATCTATTATGTGAATGCCAATTCTATGAATGTTTAACGTTATTGAATGATGATGGATATTATGCAATCTATTATGAGAATGTCAATTCTATGAATGTTTAATGTTATTTGAATTATGGGGATATTATGCGATCTATTTCTAACTTGAAAATTTTGAAATTTAAAGTTTTTGGTACGTGGATACCAAATTGAGATTATGGTTGAATGCATTTACATCATGATAATGCATAGATATGTATGAGTTTGTGTTATAGACTAATCTGCAGGTCAATGGGCTATGAAATAGCCAAAGGACAATGATAATAAAAGTTGATGTCATGAACACTGACTAAGAAACCTTATGGTATGAATCTTTGTATGTGAAATTATGTTGGTTACAATACATTACTATGATATATAGACCAATGCAAGTTTTTCACATGGTGAGATTGCCTAAAACTGAACATACGATGACAAAATTCCCAACAACACAATGCCACTATATATTCCATGGTAGGGTGTGGACCCTAGTTCTATTAGGAGGGGTGGAGGCATTTCCCACTGTGTATCCTCTGAAACTTGGAGTCATGGGAGGACGGTGTTAGCTCACGCTCCACTAGATGTGTGATAATGACTGTCAATTGCATGTTGGGGAAGCTTGGTCAAGAGCGTGATACTTCTACTTACGGGTTCTATTTTGAGTTAGGCCAATATAGTTGACGCTCCAAGATAGTCCAGCAGAGGAAGGATAGGGATGGAAGACATAAGTAAGTTAGAGAGGAAGGATGAATAGAAATAGTTGAGAGTGTATGAGGATTTTTCCTTATAGTGGAATTTATTGTTTTCCCTTTTTGAAAAGAGAATATGTAAATATGTATGTTTATAATTGCTTAACTAAACTACAATTATTTAAATGAACGTTGTTGTGCTAAATTATTATAATTGAGGGATTTTGCAAGCATTTTAAATAGTTTACTATCTTTTATGAAATGAATGGTCTTGTTGATTGGATTGGATGCATACAAGAATTACTATAGGTGTGATAATTATTTTCATTAGTACATGCACGAGCCTTGTATGTTCTAGCTACGCATGCATTTCTTGCACATGTACACTAGTATTCATAAGTTTTTTTTTTTTTTTTTTGCTTACTGATAATGTTGTTTATTGGATATGAATGTATGAACCTTGTGTCATTTCCCTTGTATTGTAAATCACTTTAACTCCAGGATGAAGTTTCTTGAAGGGTGGGTGTATGTAACAACCCTAATTAATTCTTTAATTATCATGAATGATAAATATTAGTTTAATGAATTATTAAAATATATTTATGAAGACTTTATTATAATATTATTATTATTGGTAGTTGAACCAATTAATGGGAGGGATAAGGTGGTTGAGGAATTAATGGGGTGTAAGGTGGCTGGGGAAATGGATTAGAGGGAGGAAGATAAGGGAGAAGGGAGAACTCAGGGAGAGGCTCTTTTGGTATTGTGGTATTTTAGGTTTATGGCAAGGTAAGAAAATTTGGAGAGGAAGAAGGAGGAGGGTAGGAAACAACAGTTTTGGGTGCAACAATTTTTTTTAGGACTCTCACAGGGGCACTGTTGTTGCTGGGAATTTTAGGCTTGGGGGCCAGGAAACCATAAGGATTCCTGGAGATAGGGAGTCAGAGAGGTTGTTCCTAGTTAGCTGGGAGGTTAATACTTAGTTTTGGGCAAGATCAACATCATCCACAACATTATCAGCTTCAGGTTCAACATTCAACATCATGTTGAGGTAAATACCTTTTCTTATATTGTTGTTCATCATTATACTGTTGTTCATTATTATTTGTTCATCATTATATTGTTGTTCATTACGTTCATTATGCTTTTGTTCATCATAATATTGTTGTTCATTATTATACTGCTAAACTGTCAATTATTATGCTAGAACAGTAAATAAAGAAGTAAATTATAAATAATTTATATAGTTATATTTACATTTGTGAGGCTTTGTATGCACAGGCCTTACAATGAAGGTTAAATGTTGCATGAGGCAAGGTTGTCAACTATATGTAGTGGAAGTAGTTAATGAAGGAACGTGACCCTCTATAGATCAGTATCCAATTTTGTCGGAATTTAAGGATTTTTTTTTTTTTGAAATAGTTACCAGGGTTGCCTCATGAGATGGAGCTTGATTTTACCATCGAACTAAAACCTGGTGCAAAGCCAATTTCCAAGACACTGTATAGGATGATGTCTCCATAAATTTTTGAATTGCAGATGTAGTTGAAGTAAATTCTCGAATTAGGAATGACAAGGCCCAATGTTTCACATTGGGGTGCACCAATAGTATTTTTCAATAAGAAGGATGGTTCCTTATGACTGTGTATAGATTACAACGATTTGAACTGTGCTTCAGTGAAGAATAGGAAACCAATATCATAGATAAATGATCTCTTTGATCGGATGAAAGGAGAAACAATTTTCTCAAAAATTGATCTACGATCAGGGTATCACCAATTAAGAATTATGGAATGTGATATTCCTAAAATTGCATTTCAAACTCATTTTGGGCAATATGAGTTCATTGTAGTTCCTTTTGGTTTGACCAATGCACCAACAATATTCATGAGCCTCATGAATGGTGTATTCTAAAATTACTTAGATCACTTTGTACAGGTATTTCTTGATGATACCCTCATCTATTCCAAGAACGAATGAGAACATGAGGAACACTTGTGAGTGGTGTTGTCATGCCTTAGAGAGAAAAATTTATATGGAAAGTTGTCAAAGTGCTCTTTCTTCTGGAAAGAGATTCACTATTTAGGTCATATCATTTCAAGTGAAGGAATTTCGGTGGGCCCAAAAAAGGTGAAGACCATAATGGATTGGTTAGTGTGAGGAATGCTAATGAGGTGAGAAGCTTTATGTGGCTAGATGGTTATTATCGAAGGTTTGTGGAAGGATTCTCGAAGATTGAAAAACTCATCACCACCTTGCAGAACAAGGGGTCGAGTATGATTGGACAAATGAGTGTGATATTTCATTCATTGAGCGTAAGAGGTTGCTAACCAGTGTGCCAATTGTATGAATGCCTGATATGGAAAAATACTTCATAGTATGCACAAATTCCTTGAAGCAAGGATTGGAGGCCATGATAATGAAATATGGGGGAGTGATAGCATATGCATAAAGAAAGTTGAAGCAACATGAGGAGATATATGATACTCATGATTTAGAGTTGGAAGTTATAATGCTAGATCTAAAGCTTTGGAGGCATTATCTAATGGGGTGAATATTTTAGCTCAAAATAGATCATGAAAGCTTAAATCATCTCTTCACTCAAAGGAATCTCAAAGCCAAGAAGAGGTGATGGAGTGAGTTTATGAGTGAGTACAATTTTGGAATTTCATACATCAAGGGAAAGGAGAATGTGGTCGCAGATGAACTAAGTAGGAGACCATGTATCTTCTCCTTGGTTCCTTTAAAAAATAATCTGAGGGAGTGAGTGTTTGGGAAAATTCTTGGAGATAGTTGGTATTTAAAGATTACTTCATCCCTCCAGAGTAGGAGGAATTTAGAGCCAAAGTACGAAGGATATATCCTTGAAGCAGATGGATTTTTAAGATATCAAGGAAGGATGTACATCCTCGAGGGTGGGGATATTCAAAGCATCATGCTTAAGGAATCTCATAGAGCACTTTAATGTGCACATCCAGGTGTGACGAAAATGTATGCAGACATGAAGAATCTTTTATTTTGGGTAGGCATGAAGCGTGATGTAGTCCATTTCATCACCAAGCACCTTGAGTGTCAGCAAGTGAAGGTTGATCATCGCCACCTAGCAGGTCTCCTACAACCGCATGATGTTCCTATGTCCAAGTGGGAAGTCATTTCTATGGATTTCGTTGTGGTATTTCCACTCACATCACTGAGGCATCATGTCATTCTTTTTATAGATGATAAGTTGACCAAGAGTGCTCATTTTATTCCAGTTAGAGACACTTATGATGTCACTGATGTGGCATGAATTTTTAAAAGTGAGGTCATATGTCTACATGGGTTACCCAAGAAGATCATTCAGATAGGGACTCTCGATTCACATCTAGGTTTTGGACAAGTTTTCAATCGGCATTAGGGACTCAATTGAACTTGAGAAACACATTTCACCCTGAAATAGATGGGGAAAATGAAATAGTAAATCAGGTTATGGAATACATTCTTAGGATGTATGTTATTGATAATCAAACCCATTCAGAGAAGTACCTATCTTTGGTAGAGTTCGCCTACAATAAAATTTTCCACAACTCAATTGGAATGTTGAACTATGAAGCTTTGTATGGAAGGCCAAGCAGGACACCATTGAGTTGGGAAAGGTTAGAAGACCGAGTGATAGTATGGTTGGAATTGATTCAAGATATGGAGTAACAAATGATTCAGATTAGACGATGATTAAATGAGGCACATGATAGATATAAAAGTTATTTTGATGCACATAGGACTGACCAAAGTTATAAGGTGGGAGATCATGTTTTCATTCATATAAGGCCTAATGAGAGTACCATTTTGTTTGGGAAAGGGACAAAGTTGTCGCCTCAATTTATAGGACTGTTTAAAATCCAAGAGAGAATTGGACCCATTGCCTATCGCCTCGTATTTCCATCCCACCTGCATAAAACTCATGATGTTTTTCATGTATATGTTCTACGTCATTATGTTGTTGATGAATCTCACAACTAAATTGGAAAGAATTGTAGGTGTTGGCCCTTGGTTATGGAAGGTTGTGAAGATTAATGAAAGAATCACGAAGTGCGAACTGTGCGGAAGACAAGCTGACTGAGATTGGGTCAAAGTGACCAAAAGAGAAGAAAAGACAGAGAGAAGTAAGAGAAAGAAAGTCATTGGATGGGGATATCGAGTGTTATAGGATAAATCCGTGAGTGTGGACACAAACCGATCTTCCTAGATCCACCTGGATCTAGAACAAAACAGGACAGAATAATACACTTTCCCTAGATCTAGATTATTGAATGAACCTATAAATGAGGATCATGGACATACCTTATGAATGCTTTCCTTAGATATCTGTTGTTCCAAGCTTTGCTCCAATTCTCTCGTCCCGTCTAGATCACAACAGAACGAACCAATCAAAGTAAAGGCAGATTAATATATTCAATAACTAGTCTATACATATGATCAAGGAGTTATGTAATAAAGTGACATCATCTTTATGGGAAAGGGACATATTACTGTATTGAATTAATTTAAAGTGAAACTTACAACCTGAGCCTTGATGTCGTAAGTCTCCTTTCGATGGATTCTAGCTCTGACACACACACTTGCTCATGCATGAAGAAAATCAACCACTTGTGATGACCTTGCTGTTGTCTCTTGTTGTTGTAGCATCAATCCTCCATACAGTCTTGCACTAATTCTATAATCAATCCCTAGCTAGCTTGCTGCTTGTTTTCTTAACCCTTTCCATGATCAATCTCCTCAATATATAGGAGAAGATAGATTAGTTACTTGGATAGAGAATGATCCCAAGATATCTGGAATGCCAGCACCTGAATAACCATTCGAAGCCAACTCATGTTTCTAGAAGATCCCCTTCTAGAAGGTTCAAGATTTTTATCTTTTTCCCCTTTAAGAACATGTTCACACCCTAACAATGAGTACAGTGCGAGAGGTTCGCACCCTAGCTTAATGTAGCCTGTGAGAATCAAGCATTCTCGCGGGTGAATATATAGGTAGCCTGCGAACATTCTTCAAAAGTGTGATTTCTGGAAGAAGACAACTGTAAATTTTCTCAAGAAAGTGTTCTTAGTAAAGAGATTGATTTTCTATCATCATAACATCATCATGACATCCTCACAATGACCAAAATTGCGGATAACAGAATGCCCCCCAAAGTCTGAGAGTGGAACTAGTGACAGTCAATGGACTTTGTAAGTTGCATGTGTGTGTCGAGAACCAAAAGCACATCTAATAGGAAACCTGCAAACATCCAAGCATCAGCAGAATATCATGTATACCAATTCCTAAGGTAGGCATTCCCATACTCATATCATAGACTGATGACATCATAAACAAAGGTCATGGCCACCAATCATACACTGTGGATCCATGCAGTCATAATATAACATAGACACCTGAATACACTGTGGATCCATGCAGTCATAATATAGCATAGCCACCTGAATACACTGTAGATCTATGCGACAAATTTTCAACCTAGATGACATAGCCACGAAACATACACAGTGGATCTATGTGTCACAAATTATACATACTCCATCGCAACCTGGATCACAAAGATAATATCCAGGGTCTTCAATCTCATCACCCAAAGTATGAATCTAACCACGTGATTACATGTATTGAAGTCGAACATGGTAGAAACCACTTGATTACCGGTCATTGATGTAATTGTTAACAAGTGCGAGGGAAATTACCATTGATGTCAATGAATCCCAAGGTACTATAGTACAATCCATCGACTGTGAATAAATGAGTTGATGTCAAAAAACCGATGGAATCTTTCAATCAAGGGCCAATGATGTAAACCCATGGTCAAATGCGAGGAAACTTTCCATTGAGGCATGCAAGCTCCAAGGTACTAAATAATTTCTAAGCCTTGATTCCGGATAATGTGTTGAAGTCGACGGAACAAACCTCGTCACAGGAGGGCCTTGATGTATCCCCCATCAGTGACACGAAATGAGTAACAGAGTTTGAAAGTGAAACAAAGCATGTGACAATTGGACTTTGGACACAGGGAAGGCTGACACAGAATGAATGGATAACTGCAGATGGCCGACTCAAATAGAGGTTTCAGATGGACAACTCTTGAACATATGAATGACACGACCAATGATTTGGCAGCATTGACTCAAAGACGACACATGGAAAGACCTTGTTATTAAAATGACTGAGAGACAAATGGATTTCTCAAACCAGCTTCAAATGATGAATAGGGGGTGTCATGTTCAAGAGCGACACTTACTGCCAATT
>ML817915.1:64056-84736 GCA_009831015.1 Picea engelmannii
GATAAGGTGAGGAGGTTAGGATGATCCCACTAAATCATGAAAGCGAGTAAGATCCAAACCATTCGGATGCCACCTCACCATAGAAGTTTCTCCTTCTAGAAGATTCGAGAAAACGCTCATTTTTTCCACGTGTAGGCATTCTCTCACCCTAGCTATAGAGAAACCTGTGAACATATCACACCCTAGCTATAGTGCAACCTGGGAGAATGGGTCATTCTCGCACCCTGCCTATATAGCAACCTGTGAACTTCCTTTTTTATAAGGTTTTTACATAGGAAAATGCAACTTCTTTTCTCAGGAAAAGTTCTTCTCCCTTCTCTCTTTAGGAACTCGGGCCACTAACCCCTCTAAAGGCAACAGATAGGTTTACATCATTAACGATCATAGGGATGACGAAAATAATGTGTAACATAGTCCATTTCTTGTCAACAGGAATGGCACCTCACGAATACACAGTCATTAAGAAGAAACAATTGGTAGTAGGCGCTGCAGTTTTTTCACTTATAGTCGGACAACTATACAAGATGGGACCTTATGAGATCCTAAGGAGATGCATTATGGAGGCAGAAATACCACTAATTTTAGCATAATCACATGAAGGCATTGTAAGGGGACACTATGTAGGGAAAAAAACAATGCAAAAGGTTCTTAGATTTGGACTTTGGTGGACCACTTTGCACAAGGATGCTAAGAATTACCACAGAGCCTATGATGTATGCCAACGATTTGGGAAATCGTTCAGAAGAGATGAGATGCATTTATCACCCCTGCTAACTTTACAAGAATTTGAGAAATAGGCCATTGATTTCGTGGGACCTATAAACCCACTAGGAAAGCGCACATGAGAAAGGTACATAATCACTGCGACAAAGTACTTGACTAGATGGGACGAAGCAAGAGTAGTCAAGGATTGTAGCACAACTACAACTGTGCACTTGATATTTGATGACATCATAACTAGGTTTGGATGCCCGAAGACCCTAATGAGTGATCAAGGTACGCATTTTATTAATAAGACTATTGAATCCCTGACTCGGGAATTTTAATTTCATGACCATAAGATCACCCCTTACCACCTGCAAGTGAATGGTACGGTCAAAGCCTTCAACAAAATCTTGGAGACAACTCTGACAAATAATTGTAGTGTGAACAGGGATGACTGGGATTTGAGAGTACCAACAGTGCTATGGGCCTATAGAACTACTTGCAAGAAGCTAACAATGTAGACTCCCTTTAAGTTGGTGTATGGCCTAGAAGCAATTGTCCCTATGGAATATTTGGTTCCTAGTCTCAAAATTGCAGCATTAACAGATATGGATGACACTAGTGTTGTTTGAGAGAGGATTTCATAGTTGGTAGAACTAGAATAAGATCGATTTATTGTAGGATTCCGTCAACAGGTACAGAAGGAATGAGAAAAGGCCTATCATGATAGGCACATCAAGAACAAATCCTTCAAGCAAGGAGATCTGGTATTGGTATATGAAAACAAGTTCATGAAGCATCCAGGTAAGTTTAAGACACATTGGCTTGGGCCATATGAGGTTTCTTAAGTTACAGAAGGAGGAGCTGCGCAGTTGAAAACTTTGAATGGAGAATGGAAGGAAGGTTTGGTGAATGGGAGCTGGTTGAAATTGTACTATGACAACCATTTGCCTCGCAGTGCCCCGTAGAAGAATGAGAAAAAGGGTCTAGGTACTAGGTGCATTTGAAACTAGGTACCAAACACAAAAAAGACAATTTGCACAAGGAAAGAAGAGTGGGAAAGAGCAGAAAATAGAGGCTTCCCTGCGCAATATGGAGTCAAAGTAAAGAAAAGGTTCAGACATGAAGTGCCTCGGGATGAGTCACATGCGAGTGTTGGGGGCCTTTTGGCCCTTGGTTATGGAAGGTTGTTAATATTAAGGAAAGAAGAGAGAAGTGTGAACTGTGCAGAAGACAAGCTGACTGAGATTGGGTTGAAGTGACCAAAAGAGCAGAAAAGAGAGAGTGAATTAAGAGAAAGAAAGTCATTGGATGGGGAGATAGAGGAAGACATATCAACAAGGAATATGGATTGTGGATGACTCAGCAAGTGGAAAAAGACACCAATGGATGCTTTGGAGCACCTCACAAGCAAGAAGGAAAGACAGGCTGGCGAAGCCTTGAAAACACAGGTCAAGTTGACCTAGGGTTTTAGACACCTAGGGTTTTGGTATTTAGGGTTTTAGACACCTAGGTTTCAGACTAAGGTTGTCCTAGAGTCATTGTATTGTATAAATAAAGTTCAAGAGGAACTAGGATGGGTTAGAGACAAAGAGAGATTATGTATGATGAGTGATTGTTGTTATTACTGAGAGAGAAGTCTGTGTTGTAAGATCTTCAGCTGGGTGTGCAGGGAGGGGAGAGAGGAGAAGTGTTACACCTCATTATTTCTCACTTTGATAAGTGTCATAAGTGTCACATGGTCCTCTCGACTATCGCAAGTGTCGCATGTCATTCACAAGTGTCACAAACATCAAACAAAGCATACTGCCATGATGAAGACACCAAGGAGACATCTATAATAGCTCAGACACTTGATTTGGAGGAAGGAGAATGATTAACTGAAGTCAAAAAAATCTTATCACCTGAACGGAGCCCTTAAACAGAGGTTTTGAAAGTGAGTTCTCCCCTGCATCAGCCTAAGGAGCACTGGAGCTCCCCTATAAGGTCTTAGGGAGCATTATAACGCTTATCTACCCCTCTGAAGGAGTGTTATCCATATTTGGAGCGCTGGAGCTCCCCTCAAACTTCCTAGGGAGTGCTATAGCGCCCTGATGCCCCTTTTGAGGGAGCACTATCTAATCTGAGGTAGTAGTTGGCCCGTTGAGGAGAATAAGGGGAGGATCTTTCAATTTTAGAAGGAAGTTGTACTCGAATTCTTGGTTCCATCAGGAGATCCCTGATCCAAGGAGGGAATTCCTCAACTTGTTCTAAAGATAACTCAAGAGGTTAAGCTTCTCTTAACCTATATAAACAGGTTCTATGATGGTGAGGAGGGGGAAGAATTGCTAGCATGAAACCTATGATCTCATAGGAAACACACGGTCAGTTGAAGGAGAGTGATCAGTGAAGCTGCTATCATCCAGGTTGTGGATCTGTCGAGCAAGGGTTAGACGAAGGGGACTTGACGAGGCTGTCGCATTCGCATCTACAATTGTAAGTACTGTTGATGTTATTCTCATTAATATGACATGCTTGGCCTATTTATTTCTAGTTTGTGTCTGATTTCACATGAAATTATCATCGATAGATAGATCTTTTTTCATGCTAACATCAATAGAGTAGGAAGTGGTCGTACTTTGTTTGTCTACAGGACTCTTCGAGGAGCGAGAGTTCAGAGTTCGATTCGGAGCATCCAGGGACACTCGTCAATTAAAAGGTACCTCTATCATCCTTCCTTCTCATGTATTAGTTTGTGTAGATCTGAAAGGAAGTCAGTGTCCACGTTTAGCACTTTCTGTCTTAGAGTTAGGGTCTAGCTCTTTGAGGCAATCTACCTGTCCGCAGGGAGATTTTCCTACAACAGAAACTAGCGACTCCACTAGGGAGTTCCATCAAATCAAAACTTCTTGTTATGATTTCTCCTCATAGACCTTGTTTTACCCCTTGATTGTTTCAGACCTAGTTCACCTCCTTTTTGATTGGTTTCATGAGCTGATTGACTCCCTACCCCATCACACTCAGCCTAATTGTCGAGACTGGGCTGCAATTTTTGGATTTTTGACATTTTTTGGAGCTTTTTGAACTCGGTGCCCCTGTCAATATGTTAACATAGTGCCAGTGCTCCCTGAGTGCCCCACACAGAGCGCTATAGCACTCCTTTCCCTTGACAACAGAGCGCTAGCCCTCTTTTGGCCAAAAAATCCTTCCAGAATTGCTTTTCAGGGTTTTACCTCTGTGTTTCTCTTTCTGAGTCACCTTGTGAGTCAATTTTTCTTCCTTATTGACTTTGACATCTGTCTTTTTGAAGGAAAAACATCTTTCTATTTGGATTCTTGTAGCCTTCTTCACTATTATTGTTGATTTTTTCTGCCATTTGGAGTTTGAAACCCATACATTGTCTTTCTCTCTTTTTGACTGAGCGAAAAACTCTGGTGAAGGTCATCGAAGGCCTATGGATCTCTTCATTTGATTGTAGTTAAGATCAATTGTTCTTTGACATTTCTTTTGGTGTGAAGTTCTTGGGTTTTCTTTGATTTTTTCTTTTATTTCGCTTCTTGTTTTGATCACAATGAGAGGGTGTATTGTTTGTACGATTCTTGCTTGTGTCAGTCTGATTTTCATTGATCCAAAAAGATAATTAGCAAGACGAGCATTGTTTTGAATTAATCATTATTCATATACAAACAATAAGGAAACATCTTCATAATTTGAATTTTGCATATTAGAAGGTATCTCAAAAGTTTTAGCATCACATCGGATTTGATTGAAGAAAATTTGTTTGAGGACATTCCTTATTAGTGCTTGTTAGTGAAAAGAACTCTCTCCCCCTTAGATAGATGTTCATCGAAAAGAAATCACTGCTTATCATCTTTGATGCATTTTTGGGACTGAGTCATAATTCCATCCGTTTCACTTCCATGCACCCCTTTTGAGTAAAGAACAGTTATAAAATAAACGCTAATTAAAAATTATTTAGAACATTTTCTTTTCTAGGATCCTCCACCAACAGTAGACTAGGCTTAGTACTTTGGATTAGGCTATGAGCATAACTCTCCAAAGTTTCCAAAACAAACATTAGCATCTTGAGTTAGGGAGAATCAAATCCAATTATCATATAAGTCTGCCTGGGATCCCCCTCTCACACAGGGGTTACACACGAGGTCACATTCGGGTGAGCTACGAAGATTATCCCTCTGTGGTTTAACTGATTGTGGTGGTCAGATCATATTATGGGGATCGCTTAAAGAAAAATCCACAATTATTGCGTGGAAGACTTTTAGTCAATTTTGGGCTAAATACCCTGCCCGTACGTTCAGATCGGACTGTTGACTGTACCCACCCAGGGGTTGACTGCGGATTGGTAACCTTAGTGGCCATAATATTTAGGGTCTTACATAAAGTGACAGTGAAGGGAAGTCTCACTGTACCTGGAGCAGACATTGGTCAAACTCACTCGGGCTCCTTGGAGGGTAAATCCACAATTACTGCCTGGAAGCTTGCACCAAGGCATAAGTCCGTTAAGCAGGTCGCCATTGTAACTGTTCCACCATATCCCTGCCCCTCCTTGAATTGATCGTGCGACGTTGGATTTCATCACCAACTAGTACGGTCATCGAGAGAAGGTCATGTTTGCTTGGTTGTGATTCTTATATTTTATTAGCGTATGCTGTTTCTTTTCGGTAGTTGGCCATAGATCTCTTTCGCCAACTCTTTTTTTCCAACATCGACCCTCCACGCCATTCGCGGAGGCTATAGGGACTCCCTCCAGAAAATATGGAAGAGAACACCCCTTTACCCCCTCATTCTACGAAGGAATCTCCTCAACAGAGCGAGGTTCAAGATACCACAACTTCCCATGGAGAAGTTCCCACTCCTCTAGAGAATTTTTGAATTGTTTCAGAGTCTCCGAAAGCTTTCCACATTCCGGAGGGATATGAACGTCGTGTCCTCCAACTGAATTCAACTGGTGAATTTGTCGTCATCAATCCTTCTGACATTCTGGTTGGGTCTCGTCAAAACCCTTTAGCCGATGACCCCTTTTGGACCGCAGACATCATTTGAAGTCCACCGCGCATGGTGCGGGACCTTTATGGAGCGGGGGCAGGTGTTGATGCACCCATCTCCTACACCGTACCTTTAAACCATTTTACCGGCACTACCATTTTTACGGCCACACCACCCGTTGGTCCGAACACATCGTCCGTTGGCCCAAGGTCTACTCTTCCTCTCCAGACAGCCCATTCTACAATGGTCCCTCACGTTCCGACTATCCCTGCCAGTAATGTAGTGGTTGGCCAAGCTGCTATTGGCACACCCATGACACCAATACCTACATCATCACTCCCTTTTGGGTACGGGGCACAGAATTTTCCCACTACCTCTACTACTCAAGCCATGCTGGGAAGTTCCATACCTATCCAACAACCCAGAGGAATCGGTCTTAGTGGTCTTAACCCATTCGGCGGTACCGGTCAGTATTTTACGTCTGGTTCTCAAATCCCAGGAACTCTACCTCAAGCTTGGGGGAACCCTCCCATCGGAGGACAAATTCCATTTGGGGGGAACCCTCATGCTGGGGGGCATTCTCAATCTGGAGCCTACCATCAACCACATGGACAAAATGTGTCTACCATGCCTAATCCGTGGAATATCCCTTTTCTAGGAAACCCACAGTTCTCGGCAGAACACAACTCTCAAACTCCACAACAACCCCCTTATGGAAAAATGCCAAATCCAACTTACAACCCTCAAAACCCATCCAGTTATCCTCCGCTCACACATACTTCTCAAAACACCTCAAATCCTATGTACCCTGGTCAACACCAACCTCATACAAGAGGGCCCACTAGTTACAATTATCTGCATAACCCAGTGATTGGCCCTACTAGTGTCCCCATGCCACACCAGCATTACCCACAGGTTAACCGACAATTACCTTTTCTAGCTACCCTAGACCTTCCAAACTTGTCTCGGTTAACGAATGATCCTATTTATCATTCTTCGGTTTGGCCAGCTATTCCAACTAAACTTCCTTATGATATCCCAAAATTCGACGGAAAGTCTGGAGAAGACCCAAAAAACCACGTGATGACTTTCCATTTGTGGTGTTCATCCAACTCCCTCATGGACGATTCTATACATTTGCGTCTTTTCCAATGAACGCTTACGGGTTCCACGGTGAAATGGTATATTGAACTACCACGCGCATCTTTTCACGATTTCAACTCTCTTGCCATGTCCTTCCTCACACACTTCCAACTACCCATTCGATACTAGACGAGTACTGAGCTATTGACCTCCCTTTGTCAGACAACCTCCATGCATATCTCTGATCATATTCATGAATGGAGACGACGACGAAGGCTAATCAAAGCGGTCATTCCCGACCAATTGTTAGCAGAATGGTTCACTAAATCATTGCTACCCCATATCGCTCGTGATGTTTCCATGGGTGGCATGGTCACCGAGGAAGAAGCTATTGCCCAAGATCAGTACTTAGACTTGGTCTATTCACAGTCTGGTACTCTGTACGAGTTGATATTGAATGTTGCCTGTGCCATTAATGATCCATCCAAACCATCGTCTGCTTCCCACGTGGATGGAGTTATTGGCTCTGTCAAAACCCAATCTACTTCCCAGTCAACTGGAACAACTCAGTGGCCCGCCTCGACGGCCGTTCCCAGCCCGAATGTACCCTCTTCTACCCCCCCTCAAACTCAGGTCTCTGAGGTGAATGCAGTTCAATCGACCCCTTCACAACAACTTGGGGGCAAGAAGAAAGCGAGAAATAAACCAAAGAAAAACAATAACAACGAACAACCAAAAAATCAACCGCAAACTCCTACTGCCGGAAAACAACCACAACGAAAACCAAAATTCTCATGTCTCATTTGTGGTGATGATCACTACACTTGAGACTATCCACATCGCGATGAAGTGGCCAAACTTTTCAAGGGGAATTCACAACCTGTTGTGCTTACTCAGCCTTTTTCACAGCAGCAATCTTTGGTTGCCCAAACCCCCACCAATGGGGGCAGTTCCAACCAACCCCATGATGAGGCCTCGACAAGTGCCCAAATTTACATGTTTAACGGGGTTAATTTAACCACTCACACTATGACATATGACACGCCAGTTAAACCTGATAAGCCAAAGACTACTAATGGTTCCGTACCGGACCTGTTACCATCTTCCGTTAGCCCTCCATCTACCAACCCTCCATTCGGGCCACTTCAGATTGAGAAACCTTCATTTGACTCCATCTTATGCCCTCCTAAGAGCACCATCCAAAAATATACCTTCAATCCTAATTCACGGGCTACCCAAAACTACAACATCGTAGAAGATTTGGCCCAAGCACCGTGTGCTATGTTCACCTTGGAGGTTCTACAACATTGTCCCAGCCAACGTAGAATGCTCTTAGCTGCTATCATCGCTTTCAATCCTGAGTCATCGAATAATCTCACGTTTAACTTGGATGATCATCAACCACGACTCTCCCACCAGCTAGCTTTCCAAATCGATGTTGTTGTTCACAATCAACAAATCCACCGGACTATCTTGGATGAGGGAGCCTCTACTTGTGTCATGTCTTTAGCTTGTTGGAAAGGCTTAAAATCACCCACCCTTAACAAATCCCCTACAATGTTACGCACTTTCGATGGACGAGGTTTTCATCCTCACGGATTATTACAATCCTTAGTCGTTCAGTTGGGTGGAAAAACTGTTACCATTGATGTCGAGGTGGTCGATGCCCCCCTCGATTACAACCTACTACTTGGAAGAAGTTGGTTCTATGCTATGATCGTTGTCACCTCGTCGGTGTTTCAATGTGTACAATTCCCTCATCAAGGCAAAATTGTCACCATTGATCAACTTGATTTCTGTACACCCGACACTCGCACCCCTATCACCAACAACATTCCCTTTTTGGGAGACCATCCAGTTACATATGAAAGCATTGGTGTTGGCTTATTGAAATATTCTAGCCTTATGGGTACTTTCCCTACACCACTTCCACCTACCGCTCATCATATTGTCGCCATCAATATGATTTCGACTATGCCTTATCAATCCTTGGAATCATCTGATCCCTGGATTGTACCTAGTCCACTAGAATTCGATGTGCTCGGTGATACCATGCCACTTAGCCTAGATGAGGCTGCATACGTAGCTATTCAATCTGCCTCTCTCTCTCCAAACAACCCACATTTATTGGCACCTGATGCCTACTCGATGCCCTCATGGTTGGATTCCCTGTCATCTGTCGTTGATTACATTTCCCAAATTTTCCTTTCTGACGAATTGATTATGGAAATGCTTAGCATTGACGATCTACCTTGGGATGATAACCATCATCGATCCTCTTTTCTTCCGCCCTTGGAAGAAATTCACCAAGACATACACTCTGTCTTCCCTCCCGATGTTACCAATGCTCCACAATCTCCTATCCTCACACAAGACACTCTTTCTGAGGGGAATATGGGTAACATCTCTACTACGATCGTTATCAACATTTTGATCAAAGAAGGTGTCGTAGAAAACATTAACCTTGGTGCTAATTTCACACCCGACGAAGTGGTCTCTTACACCACTTTGTTTAACGAATTCTGCGATGTCTTCGCATGGAGCTATGAGGAAATGCCTGAGATCGACCCTTCAATCATTGTGCACAAAATCAAGACTTACCCTGATGTGAAACCTGTTCGACAAAAGCTTCGCCCAGTTCATCCCAAGAAAATTGCAGCTATAAAGGCGGAAGTTGAAAAACTTCTAAAATATGGCTTTATCTATCCCGTCCCTTTGACAGAATGGGTCTCCAACCTTGTTCCGGTTGCCAAAAAACAAGGGACCATCCATGTTTTCATTGACTATCGGGATCTCAACAAAGCTTGTCCCAAGGACAACTACCCTATGCCCTTCATCGACCAAATCATCGATAATTGCGCAGGGAGCGTAATCTTATCTTGCATGGATGGATTTTCTGGGTATAACCAGATTGAAATCTTACCTACTGATCAACATAAGACAACCTTTATCTGCCCATGGGGAACCTTCTCCTATCAAAAGCTACCTTTTGGCCTTAAAAATGTTGGTGCTACTTTCCAGCGGGCCATGTCGTACGCTTTCCACGACATCAAGCATATCGCAGAGCCTTACCTCGATGACTTACCCGCCCACTCATCCAATCGATCTGATCACATTGATCACTTATGGGCAATTTTTCTTCGATGTCGGTTCTACCGTATTCGCTTGAACCCGCATAAGTTATTTTTTGCCATCGAATCTAGTCGACTCCTCGGTTTCGTTGTCTCCAAATATGGGATCAAGGTGGATCCCTTAAAGATCAAGGCCATTCTAGCCTTACCCCCACCTACCAATTTAACCCAACTCCAAAGTTTGCAAGGCAAAGCAAACTTCCTTCGCCGTTTGATCTGCAACTATGCTGAGATCACTAAAGGATTTATGCGGTCACTGCAGAAGAACACCCCTTTCATCTGGGATGACACTGCCCAACGGTCATTCGATGCTCTCAAGCATGCTTTGACCCACGCCCCTTTGTTACATCCTTCGGAGTACACAAAGGATTACATCCTTTACTTGGCCGCCTCCACTTCCACTATTGCAATGGTGTTAGTTCAGGAGGATCCCAACGGTGAAGAACATGTGATTTATTACCTGAGCAAGAGTCTATCTGGACCTGAACTCTGATATTCACATGTTGAGAAACTGGCTCTAGCAGTCGTCATCACTATCTAGAGATTTTGCCATTACATCTTGTTACGCACCACCATGGTGATCGCAGACTCCAACCCCATGTACCACGTCTTGACACGTCAAGTACTTGGGGGAAAATATTCTAAATGGATCGTTATGCTTCAGGAATTCGATCTTGAATTTATGAAGTCCAAAGCCAAAAAGTCCCTGGTATTTGCAGAGCTCATCTGTGCTCTCCCTCGTGTCGATGAAGACATCGAACCTAGAGATTCTCTCCCTGATGAATCTCTCTTCCTCATCAGCACCTCTGATCCTTGGTACAGAGATATCCTCCTTTACCTTCAAACCCAACATTTTCAGCCTAACATTTCTTGCGAAGAGCATCGACGTATTCGTCACCACTCTCGTTGTTATCTCATCATCGGCGACACCTTGTATCACCATGGTATTGAAACCATCCTTCGATGATGTCTGATTCATGAAGAGGTTGAATGCGTTTTAAATGATTGTCACGTTGGCGCCTGTGGCGGTCACCTTTCTAGATTGGCCATAGCCCAAAAAATCCTACGTGCTGGCTACTTTTGGCCCTCGATTTTCAAAGATTGTATTGAGGCCATCAAAAAATGCCCACCCTGCCAAATATTTAACAAGAAGGCACGCACCCACCCTACTACACTGCACCCCATTATTTCCATCGACCTCTTTGCCAAGTGGGGTATCGATTTCATGCAGTGTAAGCCTACCTCAGCCGAGGGGCACGGTTATATAATCGTCGTCGTCGACTACTTCACTAAATGGGCTGAGGCTATGCCTACCTTCCTAAACGATGGTCGTACTATAGCTCTGTTCCTTTTCAACCACATCATAACTCATTTTGGTGTACCACGTGATATTGTCACCGATCACGGTGCACACTTCAAGAACCAGATGATGAGCGAGTTACATGTCAAATTGGGTTTTTGCCATGAAAACGCATCCCCTTACTATCCGCAGGCCAACAGACAAGTTGCGGCCATAAAAAAAGTCCTAAGAACCATGATTCAATGCATGGTAGGGGAAAACAAGACATCGTGGCATCTACAACTTTTCTCTGCTCTCTGGGCTTATCGCACGTCTGTGAAAACCTCAACTGGATTCACTTCGTTCCAGTTGGTGTATGGCATTGAAGTCGTTCTACCAATCGAGTATGAGATTCTGTCACTCAAACTTAAAGTAGAACTCCTGCCCCATACTTCTACTGAAGAAGAATGATTCTTGTATCTATCCAAGCTGGACGAAACACGTCGCGATGCTACTCTCACCAATGAAGCACATCAGAAATGAATTAAGAGTCAATACGACAAATCTGTCCACCCTCGGACTTTTGCGGAAGGAGACTTAGTCCTCGTTTATGACCAAGCTCACGATAAATTGGGGACAGGAAAGTTAGAACTTCTGTGGCATGGTCCTTACATCGTGAAGCATGTCCTATACAGAGGCACCTATGAATTAGTAGATCATGATGGAATTTCCCTGGGAGAGCCTCGAAACAGGATTTCCCTTAAAAAGTATTATGCTTAGATTACCCAACATGTGTACTTTGTACATTATTGTATTTTAGTTTGGTGTGTCTATTTCTTTCGCGTGCTCGAGTCTTTACCATTGCCACTCATGACTGTGCTTGTGTTTTCATGCGCAGATCACGTCTTCCTTTCCTATCTTTTTCGGGTTTGTGGATGGCGCTAGTCGACATACCCGAAACATTGCTTCGGTAGCATGGGTTATTTACCAATTTGACGAGGTGGTGAGTTCAGGAGGTATCTTCTTAGGACCAACAACCCACAATATGGCAGAATATCATGTTGTCATCAGACTGTTGACTCAAGCCTCCTCCCTAGGTATCTCATGTATCACTGTTTACTTAGACTCCCAAATCCTGGTCTATCAACTCAACCGTATCTACGCTATCTGTAGTCCTATCCTGCTACGACTCCACCTACAAGTTCGTTGTCTTGAATGAATGTTCGATTACATTGAATATAGACACATTCCAAGAGAACATAACAATGTTTCAAATTCGCTAGATAATTATATTATGGATCAGTATCTCACCCACATATAAGATTTAAGGAAAGCAAAATTGTGCATCACATGTAAATTGAAACACATCATAGACATCATCATGTACAAATAATTTGGCACTGTAAAAACTCGAAATTATATATATATATATATATGGCATGACTGAAATGTTTTGATTACATCAAAATATAAATAAGAGCAAAATGTTGGGTCTTTAAACCCCTACAACATCGCCTGACAAGGCACACAAAAATATGATCACCATAGAGACTCTAATCTCCCTGCACTACATTGTGCTGCGAGTAACACATCACTGCACGCACTACGTGTCTCAGTAGAGAATTGACATTCTCTGGTACTCTCACAGTATTCCTCTATAGATGTAAAGGAACTTCTCCCCTCCATAGAGGAGGAATGCCCATCGTGAGTCCTTAGAGGTTTATTTCAACCTCCTGGAGACCTATCATTGGTACTCCCAGATACGCTACAACCGGAGCACCCCCACGACGTCCTGGTATCAGTACATCGGTCGGGCGCACTGTTCCCTTGTCTGCATGTTGAAAACAATATATCTCTTTAAAACTCTTCTATATACCCAAAAAAATACATATGCATTGAAAACTTAAAAAATAAAAACTAGACAAGGTATGGCTCAGTCTCTTACCTGAAACATCCCAGTCTTCCCCCGTGGGTAAAATCAAATCCATGCTCCCATGGAAATCTACCTCAGCATACGAGAAGTCCTCTATCTAGAGGTACTGTCGTCTCATCCAAGCAAAGAAATTGCCAGTGAGACGGAACTCTGACTCCGCTACTAGCCTAGGAGACAGACTAGTCCACCTCTCCATCCTTGGTTCATCCACTGGTCGCATTGCTAGTGCTATCTGAGGTTGCATTTAGGGGATGCGCTTTAGGAAAAATGAGACCAGAAAAGAGCCATAACCAAACTATTTATGTCCCATCCTGCACCGTGAAACCTGTTCCTTCACATTTCGAAGGAAACCTGCACTCCAGTTGAACAATGTTGGTTCCAAACACTGAACACCATAATCCACCTGCGATCTTGATGCCAGATGTGCGCTAGTACTGCCCGTCATGCTCATGATGACAAACAGTATGGACTGGAGGGGTAGTTCTCGGATATCCTTGATAGGGATTCTACCCCCTACCAGTCCTGCTCCTGGGACACAGTGACGTGCTAGATACATGCCCACTTGTTCAGGTAGCACCCTCTACCCGAAAAAATATATGGGAACCCCTCTTTTCGAGAGGCCAATTAGGAAATACATGTCTTCCAACTCGATAGTTAGAAGTTGTGTGCCAATCTGGAATCCTTTCTCCACAACATCCCATAGGCCGATCATATGCTCAAGCAACAAAATTTCTTTCTTCATTTTTTGCAATTTGAAGAATTTTAATAAACCACAAGCTCACAATGCGGCCCATGTGTGAGGACTTCACAAGGCAACCAAGTCATCAATCTCATGTTCTCTCTCTTTCCACTCGATCATGGTCGCCGAAGTCACCTACAAAGCAAAAAGAATAAAGAATTCATTATTCCAATGTTTTGGCAATTTCGGTAATTTTCAAAAGCAATTTAAAAAAACGAAGATCTAATGCCCACATCATTTAAAGAGACCACACCCTCTTTTATAATCACCATGCCCTCTCTTAGCCGTTCAATGTTCATCACACAGCAACAAAATGTTTTAAAATGAAAATGACTTCTTTATGGCTGCGTGGGCATATGTGGGGATTTTTCATGGGTTCTTTATGAAAAACGACCTATCCAATTAGCTATTGAGGCATTGGCATCTTGGCCATCCCCTTCTAAAACGTTTTTGCAAAAAGAACCCCCCTTTTTCATCATTTTTAAAAGAGGCCGATTTTGATCTTTTTGGGGAAACTTAGGGCTTCATTTTTAAATTAAATGATGCTATGAAAATGAATCTTAAAACATGTAATTGAAAGAAGGAGAGATGAATATCTACCTGGTCTGAACGGCAAGAGAAACGGTCAAACGTAGCTCCGGTAACAAGCAAAACAAGATCCGTTGCGGAAATGAGAATCTCCACTACTCCAAAATCCTTGCAAAATGAAATGGTAAATGGAATTTTCATTGTATTGCTATTTATAAATTTCCATTTTTTATAAGGTATAGTCATTTATGGGTTTCTCTAACAATATAATGGCTTCACTAAACCCCTGGTTTGTAGTTTTGACATTGCAGGTTTCATGGCAGTTTTGATGGGTTATTTACCTTGTCGCACTCATGAGCATAGTCTTGGTGCGTTCTCAAGCTCGAAAACATGAGAACACGTCGGGTAGACTTTTATCTCTTTTTCGGACCCGCATGGACACACAAAAAAGGAACCCCCTTGGATTTGTCTTTAAACCCTTTTCAGACTCTCTAAATATGAAAAGATTGTCGAGTGATCTTGCTTCCTTTCACGCTCGTTAAAAGGTTTGAAAGGGAATATTTCGAGTGATAGTTTATCTTTTTTTCGGTCTCATTGGACTACTGTACGAAAAAGGAACTAAGAGAGTTCTCTTTTAAGTGATTTTCCAAACTCTATAATCCTGAAAAACCTTCGAGTTTTATGTCTTTGGACTCGCTAAAGCACACATCGACATGCCCATATGGGATCAAACCCTTACTTCTTCCAGTTCGTTAAATAAAGGAAGAGGAACTTACCGAAGGTAAGTTATATCGAGCATGTGTTACCCTCCTCGAGCTCATTAAATCAAAAAGAGGTACTTGTCTATCTGGATGGGGGAAAAATTGAAAGAAGCAAGCCAAGCAGTCTCTTGAGAACACTATTAAGCAATTCTTAGAGTCGCCCTTGAACACGACACTTTGTCATATGCACACATTATAACCTAATTAACCTCTACACTTGAGCCAATCCTTAGATTTTCTTTCACTCCTTTGGGTCACCCGATGCAAGTCATATCATCCATTGCATCATCAAGTTTTGGTCCATGTCATGTTTATGTTGTTGTGTCTTAGTGTTCAAGGGAAGTATCCGCCTTGAGAGTCATCCATCCCAAAAATCTTGCCTCAAAACCTGTGTCAGTCCATGTCCATTTGATCTGCCAATTACATCTCCATGTCTGTTTTGTGTCGTTGATGGGGGATACATCAAGGACCTCCTTCGATGAGCTTATTCATGTCGACTTCAGCACATTATCTGGGAATTAGCCTTAGAAACCAATTAGTACTTTGGGACCTACATGCCTCAATGGCAGGCCTCCTCACATTCGACAGTAGGTTTACATCATTGACCTCTGATCGGATGATTCCACAGATGTTCGACTCCAACTCATCCATTCACATTCGCTGGAATGTACTAGGGTACCTTGGGAATCATTGACATTAATGATGATCTCCCTCGCACTTGTTAACGATTCACACCATTGGCAGGGAATCAAGTGGTTTCTACCATGTTCGACATCATGAAATCTATTCACATGGATAGAATTGTACCACATTGGGATCGGTAAGAAGACCCTGGGTTGAGTCATCACTTTGATATATACTTTGCCCAGGTTGCGAAGGAGTTTCTCCTAGACAAAATGATGCATACACTGTTACATAGATCCACTTTGTATTGGTCGTGGCTATGTCTTGTCATCTTGTATATCCACTGTGTATTCTTCGTGGCTACAATTAGTTCATGTCACTAGAGTATATATCCACATTGTATTTTCGATGGCTATACCTTTTATCAATACAATTATGGATCCACAGTGTATTTTATGGCAGCCATATATTGCAAGTCTTGATCACCCAAGCATAGGTATGTCTGCCTTGGGTTTTGAAACATGTCATAATATTTTTCGGATGCTTGTGTGCAGCTTCCGTCAGGTTTTCCAAGTCTATACCCTTGCTTGAAAGTCTACAAATCATTTCAGTTATCAGTTTTCATCTTCTAACTTCATACTTTGGGGGGAAATCTGTTACACCTCAATATTGCTCACTTTGATAAGTGTCGTAAGTGTCGCATGGTCCTCTCGACTGTCGCAAGTGTCGCATGTCATTCAAAAGTGTCGCAAACATCAAACAAATCATACTTCCATGATGACGACACCAAGGAGACATATAGAATAGCTTGGACACTTGATTTGGAGGAAGGAGAATGATTAACTGAAGTAAAAAAACTCTTATCACCTGAAAGGAGCCCTTAAACAGAGGTTTTGAAAGTGAGCGCTCCCCTACATTAGCCTAAGGAGCACTGGTGCTCCGCTATAAGGTCTCAGGGAGCATTATAACGCTTATCTGCCCCTCTGAAGGAGCGTTATCCATCTTTGGAGTGCTGGCGCTCCCCTCAAGCTTCCTAGGGAGCGCTATAGCGCCTTGATGCCCCTTTTGAGGGAGCGTTGTCTAATCTGAGGCAGTAGTTGGCCCATTGAGGAGAATAAGGGGAGGATATTTCGAGTTTAGAAGGTAGTTGTACTCAAATTCTTGGTTCCATCAGGAGATCGGTGATCCAAGGAGGGAATTCCTCAACGTGTTCTAAAGATAACTCAAGAGGTTAAGCTTCTCTTAACCTATATAAACAGGTTCTATGATGGTGAGGAGGGGGAATAATTGCTAGCATGAAACCTATGATCTCATAGGAAACACACGGTTAGTTGAAGGAGAGTGATCAATGAAGATGCTATCATCCAGGTTGTGGATATGTCGAGAAAGGGTTAGACGAAGGGGACTTGACGAATTTGTCACATTTGCATCTACGATTGTAAGTACTGCTGACATTATTCTCATTAATATGACATGCTTGGCATGTTTCTTTCTAGTTTGTGTTTGATTTCACATGAACTTATCATCAATAGATAGATCTGTTTTCAAGCTAACATAAATAGAGTAGGAAGTGGTTGTACTTTCTTTGTCTACAAGACTCTTCGAGGAGCGAGAGTTCAGAGTTCGATTAGGAGCATGCAGGGACAAACGTCGATTAAAAGGTACCTCTATCATCCTTCCTTCTCATGTATTAGTTTGTGTAGATCTGAAAGGAAGTCAGTGTCCATGTTAAGAACTTTCTGTCTTAGAGTTAGGGTCTATCTCTTTGAGGCAATATACCTTTCTACAGGGAGATTTTCCTACAACAAGAAGAGAGAGAAAGAGAGAGATCTGCAAGCTAAGAGTGAAGATAGAACTGTATTCTTTCATCTAATATATTATAAAGCACAGTTCTATGGACGTGGCCCTAGGGAGAGGGTGAACCACTTATATCTTGTTGTTGTGTGTGATTGATGTTGTGATATTCTAATCTCTGATATACTGTTAATGCAATATTGTGTTAGATCTGAGATATAGTTTGTGCAGTAGGCTTAAGAAAGATAAAGAATCACTAGATCTATGTGAGAGTGTTTCCTTGGATCCACTCTGCATTTCCTATGGTTGTAGACACCTGTGTCCTGCAACCCCCTATAGCTACTTCAGGTGAGACTGCATCTGCTCTGTAGGTATTACTGAAAGGGCCAGTATTTAGGGCTTGTTGGTGCATTGTTAGAATTGAATCCCAGGTCTTCCCCTGTGCCAATAATAGGTCTCAGACACAGGAACCATCATGTTTGAACCATTATGCATATTGGACCGTAGGGTCCAACAACTCATGAATTGTTTGGTAGACCAAGTTAAGGTCCAATGGGACAAGTATATCCCAGGATCTGCTACTTGGGATGATGCAGAGACCTTATGACGAGATCATCCCTCACATTTTTGACCACCTAGGGACTATGTTTCCTGAATAATGGGTGTATGTAATGACCCATTTTGACTTAGACAACTAGAATTAATTATGGTATAGCCATATTTTTATTTTCTTATGATTTGTGGAACACTGATTACTTGACATTTTAAATTTTGGACATATGCACCTATGTGAATGTGAATACTATGAATGCTTATCATTATGTGATTTATGATGGATATTATGTGACCTATTCTAGCTTAAAAATTAGAATTTGAAAGATATTTGTACATGGATACCGAGTTAATGATATGGTTGAATGAAATTACATGTTAATGGTGTATGGATATGCATGAGTATGTGTTATAACTAACCTACATATTAATGGGCTATGGAATAGCAAAGGGATGATGGTAATAAACGGTTGATGTCATGAACATCGACTGAGAAATAATATGGTATGAATCTTTTCATGTTAAATTATGTTGGTTAAAATGCATTGTTATAATATCTGGGAAAGTGCAGGTTTTTGAGGTAGAGAAACTGCCTGAAACTAAATATACAATGAAAAAATCCCTGCAACACATTGCCACTGTATGGTCCATGATAGGGTGTTGACCCTAGTTCTATCAAGAGGGGTGGAGGCATTTCCCACCATGTATCGTTTGAAACCTGGAGTCGTGGGAGGACGATGTTAGATCACGCTCCCCTAGATGTGTGATGATTACTGCCAATTTCTTGTTGTGAAGCTTGGTCAAGGTAGTTGACACTTCCACTTACGAGTTCTATCTAGTGTTAGGTCAATATAGTTGACACTCCAAGATAGTCTAGTAGAGGAAGGATAGGGATGGAAGATGGAAGTAGGTTAGGTAGGAAGGATGATTAGAAGTAGTTGAGAGTGTGTGGGGTTTCTAATATTATAGCATAAGTGTCTGATTTTCTTTTGCAAAAAAAAAATGCTTAATTGAATTACAATTACCTAGGTAAATGTCGCTTGTGTTAAATTATTATAATTGAAGGGTTATGCAATTAATGTAAAAGGTTGATTTATTCTTTATGAAGTTAATTGCATTGTTGATTGGGTTGGAAGCATACAAGAACGACAATATATGTGTTAATTATTTCCATTAGTACACGCACAAGATCTGTATGTGCTAGCTATGCATACATGCCTTGTGCATGTACACTAGTATTTATGAATGTTTAAATTAATGATGTGCTTATCTGATCTAGATGTATGAATCATATTATTATTTTCCTTGTACTGTAAGTTACTATAACTTCGGGATGGAGTTTCTTGAAGGGTGGGTGTATGTAACACCCGATTAGATTAATTAACGAGTTTAGTTAATTAAGTAATTAAATCATTAATTTATATAAGTCAAGTAATTATTGAAATAATTAGATTTATCATTTCTTTGTTTATTCTTTTGAATTAACAAATGCAACAACAAATGAATTGAGTATTTTATTTGTTTAAGGGTAGATATGAATTTATGACAAAAGGATAAGGGGAGATGGAAAATTCATGAGGGGGGGGAGTTGGTGGATGGAGGAGAGAAGAGAGGGAGTTGGACTTTGAGGAGGGGATTCGAAGGGGGGGAAAGGAGAATTGGGAAGGAGGAGAATTGGTTGAAAACATTCATGGTTTTTGGCTAGTGAACTGGTGTTGCTGGGATTTTGGACTCGGGGGCCAGGAAATCTAATTTCCTGGAGCTATGGAGCTAGAGAGGGTATGTTCCTAGCCAGTTGGGAGGAAACAACTTCAAGAAGGAAGTTTCAGGCAGGCAGTTGCAGCAGAACAATCTTTTTCTTCAAGAAGTAATCCAAAAATATTATTGTTTTACTCTAAATTCAAGTTATGACATTTATATGTATACTATGTGACAACTTAATTTTATTTGTTCAATCTTGTAACAAAAGAAAAAAAAAAGTTTTACATTTTGTCTTGCAAACATAACCCGAAAATAATCAGAAATAGAAGTTCCTTGTCATGTAAAATAGAAATATAGATTTAATTTAGCTATGAAGCCCCCCAAATGGAATTACAAAGTCCCACCTACCACAACTCGCTAAATAAAGCTCTGATCTCAATTATTTCTTGTGGAAGCAATTCATTGAAAGCAACAACACGCACAACTGGCCTTGTGCCACGTGCAAATATGTTTTCCTGGTGCATGTAAACCGGTCTCATATTGTATGCAACAAACATGTATTATCAATTATGCATGCTAAACCCTTATTTTGTCAGCCATGTCAACTGCCCCTCAACACGCATGACATTTCTAGCTTCGTGTTGGAACCCATGTGATTACTATTGATGTTACTTAACAAATAATGACTATAATAGTGGAATAAACTCATAATATGTTAAGACCTAATATTGTCTCATTACCCCTTAATTGGGGCATATTATATTAGTAATGTTATTTTATTTATGTCGACTTTAGGCCATTAGTTGTAATTATACCTCCTAGTCTCCTATATATACCAAGGAGACATTTTCATTTTGAATCATA